>CM033476.1:44907769-45047242 GCA_019447015.1 Hymenochirus boettgeri
ACCTGGGTGAGTTTTACAATATTTATCATATCATATTAATAAAATAGAGACAATTCCCCGGGTGAGTTTGACACTATTTCTCATATCCTATGAATCAAATAGAGAAAAATTCCCCCGGGGTGAGATTTACAACTATTTTCATATCCTATTAATAAAATAGAGATAAATTCACCTGGGGAGTTTTTCACACAATTATCATATCTATTAATAAAATAGAGAATTCCCCTGGGTGAGTTGTACACTATTACATCATTCCTTATAATAAAATAAAGAAAATTCACCTGGGTGTGTTGATTTTTTACAATAGTTATCATATCCTAGTAATTAAAATAAAGAAAATTCACCTGGGTGAGTTTACAATTATCATATCCTATTAATAAAATAGAGAAAATTCCCTGGGTGAGTTTACACTTTTATCATATCTCTATAATAAAATAAAGATGAAAATGGTCACCTGGGTGATTTTACACTATTATCATTATCCTGTTAATAAAATAGAGAAATTCACCGGGTGAGTTGTTACACTATTTATCATAGTCCATTAATAAAATAAAGAAAATCCCCCTGGGTGAGTTTTACCACTATTTATTCATATCTATCATAAAATAGAGAGAAAAGAAAAATTCACCTGGGGTGAGATTTACACTCTTTATCATTATCCTATTACATAACATAGAGAAAATTCCACTGGGTGATGTTATTATCCTATTAATAAAATAGAGAAAATTACCCTGGGTGAGTTGTACACTATTTATCATATCTATTAAAAATAGAGAAAATTTCCCTGGGTGAGTTTTACACATCTATCATATCCTATAATAAAATAGAACCAATTCAACATGGTTGATTTGTACACTCTTTATCATATTTCTTTAATAAAATAGAGAAAAATTCCCTGGGTGAGTTTTACATATCTATCATATCATATTCATAAAATCGCGACAATCACCTGGGTGAGTTTTACATATTTATTCATATCCTATGAATAAATAGAGAAAATTACTGGGGAGTTTTACAATATTTATGAGATACTTATATAAAAATAGAGAAAATTCCCGGGGAGTTTACACATTTATCATATCTATAATAAATAGAGGACAATTCACCTGGGGAGTTACACTATTTATCATATCCTATTAATAAAAATAGAGAAAATTACCTGGGTGAGTTTTACACTATCTATATATCCTTTAAAAAATAGGACATTCACCTGGGTGAGTTTTACACATTTATCATATCATATTCATAAAATAGAGAAAATTCACTGGGTGAGTTTACACTATTTATGATATCCTATTAATAAAATAGAGAAATTCCCCTGGTGGAGTTTACACTATTTATCATATCCTATTAATACAATAGAGCAATTCCACATGGTGAGTTTTACACTATTATGCATATCCTAGTAATAAAAGAGAGAAAAATTACCGGGGTCGTGAGTTGTTTTAAACTATTTTATGTCCTATTAATAAAAAGAGAGAAAATTCACCTGGGTGAGTTTTACACTATTTATCATATCCTATTATACAATAGAGAAAATTTCCCTGGGGTGAGATTTACACTATTTATCATGTCCTATTATAAATAGAGAAAATTCACTGGGTTGAGTTTTAACTATTATCATATCCAATTAATAAAATAGAGAAAATTCACCTGGGGGAGTTTTACACTATTTATCATGTACTATAATAAATAGAGAAAAAATGCACCTGGTAGTGAGTTTTACACTATTATCATATCAGATCAATAAAATAGAGAAAATTCACTGGGGTGAGTTTTTACATATTTATCATTATCCTATAATAAAATAGATTTGCCTGGTGACTGTACACTACTTTATCATATCTATTAATCACATAGAGAAAACTCCCCAGGGTGAGTTTTAACACGATTGATCATATCCTATTAATAAAATAGAGCAAATCACCTGGGTGCGTTTTGACACTATTTTTCAATCCTATTACTAAAAATAGAGAAATTTAGCCGGGTGCGTTTTACACTATTTATCATATCCTATTAATAAAATAGAGAAAAATTTCGCCTGGGTGAGTTTTACACTCTTTCTCATATCCTTATATATAAAATAGAGAGAATTTCCCAGGTGTGAGCTTTACAATATTTATCATATAAGAATAAAATAGAGAAATTTCGCCTGGGTGAGTTTTACATATTTATCATCTCTAGTAATAAAAAATAGAGAAAATTCCCCTGGGTGGTTTTACACAATTGATCATATCCTATAATTAAAATAGAGAATTTCACCTGGGTGAGTTTTACACTATGTACTAATGTCCTATTAAAAATAGAGACCAATTCCCCTGGGTGACTTTACAATATTATCATATCCTATAATAAAATAAAGAAAATTCAACCTGGGTGCGTTTTTTTACACTATTATCATATCCTATAATAAAATAGAGAATATCTCAACCTGGGGTGTTTTACACTATTATCAATTACTATTAATAAATAAAGAAAATTCACCTGGGTGAGTTTTTACAATATTTATCATATCCTATTAATAAAATAGAGAAAAATTCCCTGGTTAAGTTTTACACTATGATCATATCCATTACTAAAATAGAGAAAAGTCACCTGGGTGAGTTTTACACCGCACCCTTTTCATATCCTATAAGTAAAAGAGAGAAAATTCCCCGGGTAAGTTTTACACGATGTTATCATCCTATACTAAAATAGAGAAACTTCAACTGCGTGAGTTTTACACTATTATCAGATCCTATAATAAAAATAGAGACAATTCCACCTGGGTGAGTTTACACTATTTATCCTATCCTATAATAAAATAGAGACTACCTTTTGAGTTTACACTATTTATCATATCCTATTACTACAATAGAGGACAATTCACCTTTTGAGGTTTACACATTTATCATATCCTATAATAAATAAGGAAGAAAGAAAATTCCCTGGGTGGAGTTGTACATATTTATCAATCCTATTAATAAAATTAGAGAAAAATTCACCTGGGTGAGTTTTACACTATGTATCAGATCCTATTAATAAAATAGAGAAAATTCCCATGGGTGAGTTTTACACTATTTATCATTATCCTATTATAAAATAGAAGAAAATTCACCTGGGTGAGTTTTACACTATTTATCTATCCTATTAATAAAATAGAGACAATTAACCTGGTGAGTTTTACACTATTTATCATTCCTTAATAAAATAGAGACAATTACCTTTGAGTTTTACACTATTTATCAAGATCCTATTAAAAAAATAAAGAAAATTCCCCCATGGGTGAGTTACACTATTATATCCCACCATATCCACCCTATTAATAAAATGGAGAAAATCCCCTGGTGAGTTTTACACGATTTCAGTATCCATATTATAAAAGAGGAAAATTCACCTGGGTGGTTTTAAACCATTTATCATAGCCTAGTAATAAACGAGACAATTCCCTGGGTGAGTTTACACTATTTATCATATGACTATTATAACTAGAGGACAATTAACCTGGGTGAGTTTTATACTATTTATCATATCCTATTAATAAAATAGAGACAAATTCCCTGGTGAGTTTTACACTTATGTATTATATCCTATTAATAAAATAGAGAAAATTCACCTGGGTGAGTTTTACAAATTATCAATCTATTAATAAAATAGAGAACATTCCCCTGGGTGAGTTTTACATATTTATCATATCCTATTAATAAATTAGAGAAAAATTCACCTGGTTTGTGAGTTTTACCACTATTGATCAATTATCTATTAATAAAATAGAGAAAAATCACCTGGATGAGTTTTACACTATTTATCATATCCTATTAATAAATAGAGAAAATTCCCTGGGTGAGTTTTACCACTATTATCATATCCTATAATAAACTAGAAGATCTTCACTGAGGTGAGTTTTAACACTATTTATCATATCTATTAATACACTAGAGAAAGGTCCCTGGGTGAGTTACACTAATTTATCATATCCTATTAATAAAATAGAGAAAATCCCCTCGGGGAGTCTTACAATATTTATCATATCCTATTAATAAAATGAGGAAAATTCCTTGGGTGGAGTTTACACTATTTATCATATACTATTATAAATAGAGAAAATTCCCTGGCGTGAGTTTTACAAATTTATATATCCTATTATAACATAGCGCAAAATTCCCTGGGTGGTTTTTACCACTATTATCATATCCTATAATAAAATTAAACAAAATTCACCTGGGTGAGTTTTACACTATTTAAATGCATATCCTATAATAAACTAGAGAAGAACATTCCCCGGGGGAGTTTTACACATTATCATATCCTATAATAAAATAGAGATAATTTCCTTTTGCGTTTAGCTATTAAATCTTGGGACTAAATAAACACCAAATGTGTTCAGGCTATTTTTAAAGAACAAAGAGAGGTGTTCAGGGAAGTATAACCAAGTTAATACTACTTTGAAAAACTTACAGGGATTATTACCTATTACATCTATGTGATGAGCATTTTCAGGCATTATTAGAACATAGTAACATAGTAATTAAGGTTGAATAAAGACAGAGTCCATCAAGTCCAACCTATTCACCCTCTTTATAATATATATATATTTTTTTATAACCCTACCAACAGTTGATACCAGAAGAAGGCAAAAAAACCCCAGCGTAAAAGGGGGAAAATTACTTCTGACTCAAACGGCAAGCGGAATGTTTTCCTGGATTCAACAGATTAATGCATTAATACCAGTAATTCTCATATTTTTTTAGTTTTGGAAACGTATCCAGGCCTTTTTAAAGCTATTTAAGACTTGCCTTACCCCATCTGCCGGAAGATAGTTCCACAATTTCACAAGTTCTCACTGTAAAGAAACCCTCCTAACTGACGATGAAACTTCTTTGCTTCCAACCTTAGAGGATGTCACGTGTCCTCTGATATGACCGATTAGGAAACAACGCACCAGAGAGTTCATGGTATGCGCCATTAAGATATTTTATAAGGTAAATCATGTCCCCACGCAAACGTTCGCTAGTTCCAATGTTAAGAGCCCTTAACTTGTCTAATCTGCCTGTATATTCAAGCCCTCCTTCCCCTTATTAATTAGTTGCCTTCTCGAAATTCCTTCAATCCAAGATGTCCCTGTGTATATGGGATTCCAAAACGCACCGCATATTCCAAAATGAGGCCTTACCAGTGCCTTGTAAAGAGGGAGAATAATATTTCTCTCTTGACATATATTCCCCTTTTATACAAGACAATATCTGGATAGTTAGCCGTGGACCTGGGCATGTGCTATCTGTTATCGGTTATCTACCGAACCCCCATTACAGGGCATTAAACAGAGTATTATGTGTAGGTGGAAAGCCGAGTTATTAAAACCCAATGCATCACCTTACATTTATCAATAGTGAATCTCATCTGCACCATTCTACTGCCCATTTGATAAACCTATCCTAGGGTCTGCTGCAGCCATTGTTACATAATTGGAAGTTCCAAGCTCTGCAATATTAGGGTCATCAGCAAAACACAGAGACTTGCCTCTCAATGCTCCTTCTAAGTCAATTTATAAAACAGATTAAAACAGAAGCGGGCCCAGTACAGAACCCTGAGGCACTCACTTAGAACTTAAGCCCACATAGATGTTGTAGCTTCCAAACCACACTCTCTGTTGGCGGTCCAATAACCAGTTATCTTCCATGAACAAATGTTTTCTTCAAGGCCAACCGTCCTCAGTGATACCTTAGTAGCCTATGTGGCACAGTATCAAAAGCTTCGCAAATCCAAATATACCAAATGCCACGCTGTGCCTGAAATCTAACTTCTTACGCACTTCTTCAAAAAACCAATTAAATTGGTCTGGCATGATCTTTTCTCATAAATCCATGCTGACTATTACTATAAGATGATCTTCTGGAGACAAAGTCAAGGATATTGATCCCGTAACAAAGGTTCATCACCTTCCCTCCACTGATGTTAGGCTTACAGTTATATAGTGATACGTTTTGTTATGATAATTTTCGCTTTTGATGAAATTCGCCTTTTTAATACTTTGATTGAAAGGAAAAAGTTGAAAGTTTACAAATGTGGTAAAGGCTGGTTGGAAAGTAAGTAAACTAATGCTTTATAAATATGTCCCTCAGACCCCCATTTGACTTTATGGTAAAGAAAGAAAATTGGGGAACCTTTAAAAAAAAAAGATCTTTAAAAAGCGAAAAAATCAACCTTTAAAAAATCGAAATCGCCGATTGTATTTAAGTAACATGCTGGAAATGGAAAAGAGTTTTCTCAACACCCCCCTGGGTATGGCTTAGCATTGAGAAACACTCCCCAATGTACTGACACCTCATGGGCCATTGGCAGATAATAAATGGCCTTATGCGTTTTCGCCATCTCAAGACTTGGCGACTTGCAATGACTGAACTAGCGCAAAAATACATTTCCGACCATTTATAAAATATGTTGAGCGGTTCACCGCAGTGATGTATGGCGAAAGCGAGAAAAGTAGCGGTAATGACCTTCTCACTGGTTATCACTGCTTTATAATAGCGAAAGTTTAACAAACTTAAAATTGCCCTTAGGTTGTCTCGGTTGGTCAAATCGGAGGCATAAGTATCCAAAAGGTTGATAACAGCTAAATGATCCCCAATCTTTTAAGGAACACTCTGCCTCATCCAATAGCACGTGCTGCAATTTTACAGGTTAATGTCCCATGACACAAGGCTTCTAAGACCATCTTTGCACCATCTGATTGGGTTTTGCAAAAGACAACTGAGCACATTGCAAATTTTCTTGCTAATAGCCTATAAACACCATTCCAATTCACGGAAGGTATAAACACCAAGCAGTATGGGCATTTTCCCAGATGATTTGGCTCTCAGGTAAATGAAGCCATCTGTATCTCGATCTCGGGTATCTCGTATCTCTGTAGCTCTGTAGCTCTGTAGCTCGTATCTCGTATCTCTGTATCTCTGTATTCTCTGTATTCTCTGTATCTCTGTATCTCTGTATCTCTGTATCTCGTATATCGTATCTCTGTATCTCTGTAGTGTGTATCTCTGTAGCTCTGTTATCTCTGTATCTCTGTAGCTCTGTTCTCTTATCTCTGTATCTCTGTATCTCTGATCTCTGATCTCTGTATCTCAGTAGCTTTATCTCTTATCTCTGTATCTCTTAGCTCTGTAGGTCTTGATCTCGTATCTCTGTATCTCGGTCGTCTGTATCTCTGTATTCTGTATTCTCTGTATTCTGATCCTTGTTCTCTGTATCTCTGTATCTCTGTAGCTATGTATCTCTGTTTCTCGTATCTCTGGGATACTCTGAGCCTGTATATCTGTATCTCTGTAGCTCTGTAGCTCTGTAGCTCTGTAGACTGTATCTCTGTATCTCTGATCTATGTATCTCTGTATATCTGTAGCTCGTATCTCTTGTATCTGTATCTTGTATTCTCTGTTATCTCTGTAGATCTGTATCTCTGTGCTTACTGTATATCTGTATCTGTATCTCTGATCTCGGTATCTCTGCTATCTCTGTATCTCTGTATCTCTGTATCTATGTATCTATGTATCTCAGGTATCTCTGTAGCTTTGTATTCTGTAGCCCTGATCTCTGTATCTCTGTAGCTCTGTATCTCTGTATCTCGGTTAGCTCTGTATCTCTGTAGCTCTGTACTATGAGCTCTGTTATCGCTGTAGCTCTGTATCTCTGTCTCTTGTATCTCTGTTATCTCGGTTATCTCTTGTAGCTTGTTCTCTGTATCTCTGTAGCTCTGTAGGATCTTGTATCTTTGTATCTCTGTATCTCTGTATCTATGTATATCTGTAGCTCTGTATCTCTGAGCTCTGAGATCTCTGTATCTTGTATTCTCTGTAGACCGGTACTCTGTCTACTCTGTATCTCTGTATCTGTATCTCGTAGCCTGGATATCTGTAGCTCTGTATCTCTGTATCTCTGGATCTCTGTATCGCGTAGCTCTGATCTCGTATCTCTGTATCTCTGATCTCTGTATCTCTGTAGTTGTATCTATGTATCTCGTTCTCTGTTATCTTGTATCTATGTATATCTGTATCTCTGTAGCTCTGGATTCTGTATCTGTATCTTCGTATCTCTGTATTCTGTATGTCTGTATCTATGTTATCTCTGTATCTCTGTATCTCTGTTCTCGTATCGCTGTAGCTCTGTATTCTTGTATCTCTGATCTCTGTATCTATGTATCTCTGGATCTATGTATCTCGGTAGCTCTGTAGCTCTGAGCTCTGTATCTATTGTATCTCGTAGCTCTGGTATCTCGGATCTTGTAGCTCGTATCTCTGTATCTCGTATCTCTGTATCTCTGTATCCTGATCTCTGTACTCTGTAGCTATGTATCTCTGTATCTCCGTTTAATCTGTATCTCTGTAGCTCGTATCTCTGTAGCTCTGTATCTCTGTATCTTTGTATCTCTGTATCTCTGTAGCTCTGTATCTCTGTTTCGCGATCTTGTATCCTCTGTAGCTTCGGTATCTCTGTATCTAGTAGCTCTGTATATCTGTATCTTTGTATCTGTATCTCTCGTATCTCTGTAGCTCTAAGTAGCTCTAACTGCACTGGCATAATGTGGTTTGCTAGTCGGAAATGGGGCAAGAAAGAAATACCGTGGTTGCAAAAGTATTCGGCCCCTTTGAAGTTTTCCAAATGTGTACACATTACTGCCACAAAATGAATAACTTATTGGAATTCCACGTGAAAAGACCAATACAAGTGGTGGACACGTGAGAAGTGAACGAAACTCATAAATTTTTATAAAATCAATAAACTGCCAAGTGGCGGTGTGCGAAATTATTCAGCCCCCTGTGGTCTGAGGGCAGTCAGTTGCTATGACATTGCCTGATGAGTTGCTAATGACTAAATAGAGTGCACATGTGTGTAATATAATGTCGAAAACAAATACAGCTGCTATGTAAGAGCCTCAGAGGTTGCGACGAAGAGAAATATTGGGAGCAACAACACCATGAAGTCCCAAAGAACACACCAGACCGGTCAGGGCTAAAGTTATTTGAGAAATTAAAGGCAGCTTAGACTACAAAAAGATTTCAAAGCATTGAACATTCCACGGAAGCATGGTTCAACGACATTCAGAAAGGGAAGGCGTATGGCTCAACTGTAAACTAACAAAGACAAGGCCTGTCCACCTAAACTCACAGGACGAACAAGGATGAGCGCTGATCAGAATGCAGTAAAGAGGCCATGTGACTCTGGACGAGCTTGACAGACGATTACAGCCTAAGTGGGGGACATCTGTCCATAGGACAAATTAGTCGTGCACTGCACAAAGTGCCCTTTATGGAAGAAGAAAGCCCTGTGGTAAACAGAAAAGCATAAGAAGTCCCTGTGCCGCCGGTCATGAAGAAAACTGGTGGAAACAGAAGTTCGGTCCGTCTTTTAAAACATCTGATCGGCCTATGTTTTCATTCATCAAGAAATAAGCGGTTTTAAAAACTCGTGGGGGGTGGGTCAGGGGATCAAGCCTCAATCTGCTAAGGGCAAGCCCTGCCCAGTAACACCCTGAGTTCAAAGTTTAGACCAAAGTAAAAACTCCCTTTCTTAAAGATCTTGATTTAAACCTTAAAAACACAGCAATAAAAAAACCGTCACCCACCAAACCCAATTGTGATCATTTGCAGACCAATTAGCAATAATTAGATAGACAAAGGCAAAGTAGCAGATAAAACACTCTGGACAGTGGATACCCCCCCCCCCCCCCCCCCCATGTTAAATGTTATGCAAACCTTTGATATGCTGAAGTTTAAAGGGGGAAAGTCAAAACAAGTTTGAAATTACCTTTCCTAGTAAACATCTATCCTGGCGTTAGAAGGACTATGTTTAACACATTATTGACACTCATAGATGGTCCAAAAAACCTCTGTTTGGTATTATAAACACCACGGAAGCTAGGAAAGCTCATGTTTCTCCACTCAACCATCTCCACACTAGCCTATAGAGAAAAATAGTCAACAACATACATTTCAAGCAAAAACTGATTCCATGAGCCCTTGGTTAGTATTGAGATACAGATTCAACGTCTGGTAGTCATATGTTGTCATTGTGTATCTACCTATATAATTAAAGTTTCATTCACGTGCGCATAGTATTGTGTGTACCATTATTGGAAAATTTGGAATGGGAATTGCCACAGTGTGTCATGTTGAAACATTGTCCCCTTTTAAAGGTGGTCTTGTGATTGGTGAAACACCTTTGCTTAAAGGTTATTTCATAAATCACAACATGTTAACTACACTCCTCTAAGTGGTTATCTGCCGCCAGACCGCAATCCTCCTCGTCACATAAACTTTGACAATCAGAAACAGGCAGCAGAAAAAACCCACAAACACTTTAGGTTGCAAACACTTGATTTTTATCACCCAACTGGAGATTCAACTCCGGCAACGTTTCTGGTGGACCTCCACCATTGATCAGGCTTATAAAGGGTGGAAGGTACAACGATAAGTTGACGGAGTTTAATCTCACAGTTGGGTGTTGAATAACAAATCAAATTGTTTGCAACATAAAAGTATTGGAAGTGTCTGCTGCCATGTTTCTGAGTGTAAAGGTTAATTCCTTGGCTACAAAAAAGGGATGTGTCGTAAAAAAAATGTGGAGGAACATAGTATTATGCACAACCCGCCTGAAACAGGCAATGGGGAAAATGTGCTGTAAAATGTATTGTGGCTCAGTTAGAAAGAGGTAGCGTGGTCTTGTCTTTCATCTGCCGGAATTATTTATGGGCATGAAGACTGAATACACTGCAGTTGACATCAACAGACGATAAATTCTTCTTGCTTGGGGGGGGAATATAACCGTTAAGTCAGACAGATGAAATTTAGAAATAAGCAAGATTGCAGCTTTGTAGCAGTAATAGCGGCCGGCTAAGACCATATGGCAGCTGTCTACAGGGCATTGAGAGATTCTCTAACAGCAAGAAAAATCAACATTTTAATTTTATAGAGAACTAAAATCTATTTTCAATGAAATGGAGACGAACTGACGTGAAATAGACAACTTGAGTGTCACTAATTATTTTTTATGTATACGGTAATGTTGTTGTTGTTGAATAGAAGGGTGAGTAGGAGCAAGGTAATCCTAAAAAATACAAATCTAGAATATTTATACAAACATATAACAGTATCTAAAATTATTCAGTGTATCATTAATTTAATAATCCATTGTGGTAGAGGGTTCTTAATTTGTAAGTGAGCATAAAGGAGCAGTCTTAAAGTTGGGTCACATGGCCGGACCTCCATAGCAAACGATAGGTAGTTTTGCTTACTGATGTTAACACTTTTAAACACCTTGCAGTCAGGATGTACCTGGACCCGGTGTATTGATGATGAGACAATTTGGGGTTATTTATTGCCAAAAAGATTCTGGGACAAGGTCATTCTGAATGAGAAACAGCCAGTAGGATGACTAGCGAAACATCTTCAAGAACTAAACTCAAGTCCAGTGATATAACTTCTGAATACCCCAGATATCATGACCTGAATTATGAGACCTTCCAAATGTTTGCCTTGACGCTTAAAATATTTTTAGAGCTGCCAGGAATTTTTCAGCTCCCTTTCACCATATATTCTCATGTTCTGTTTCCCCTGTGTCTTCCGTTTTTCAATGCCCTGCTTTGTTTCAATGTTATCTGCAATATCAGGTTCGATAGTCTTCTTCTACTGATTGGCTGTTGGATGGATTAAAAGTAGATCTTATGAGCAATGGAATCAAACAGCGGACGTCTGTTAAATAATTGGATGTTGACTAAAGCCGTCCAACCTTTACACCCATCGTATTAAACCTACCGTAACAGTTGATCCAGAGGAAGAGCTAAAAGTAAAAAAAAAAAACAAAAAAAAGCTATGGAGAGGGGATTCCTTCCTGACTCTTCAAACTGGCAATCGGAGTAACCAGGATCACCAGAACTACAGTATATTATTAATACCCGTAATTCTCAATATTATATAGTATCCCTGTACCAACCAGAACTACAGTATATGTATTAATACCAGTAATTCTCAATATTATATAGATCCCGTACCAACAGAACTACAGTATATGTATTAATACCAGTAATTCTCAATATTATATAGTATCCCCGTACCAACCAGAACTACAGTATATGTATTAATACCAGTAATTCTCAATATTATATAGTATCCCTGTACCAACCAGAACTACAGTATATGTATTAATACCAGTAATTCTCAATATATAAGTATCCCGTACCAACCAGAACTACAGTATATGTATTAATACCAGTAATTCTCAATATTATATAGTATCCCCGTACCAACCAGAACTACAGTATAGTATTAATACCAGTAATTCTCAATATTATATAGTATCCCTGTACCAACCAGAACTACAGTATATGTATATAATACCAGTAATTCTCAATATTATAAGTATCCCTGTACCAACCAGAACTACAGTATATGTATTAATACCAGTAATTCTCAATATTATATAGTATCCCGTACCAACCAGAACTACAGTATATGTATTAATACCAGTAATTCTCAATATTATATAGTATCCTGTACCAACCAGAACTACAGTATATATTAATACCAGTAATTCTCAATATTATATAGTATCCCTACCAACCAGAACTACAGTATATGTATTAATACCAGTAATTCTCAATATTATATAGTATCCCGTACCAACCAGAACTACAGTATATGTATTAATACCAGTAATTCTCAATATTATATAGTATCCCTGTACCAACCACAACACAGTATATTATTAATACCAGTAATTCTCAATATTATATAGTATCCCTGTACCAACCAGAACTACAGTATATGTATTAATACCAGTAATTCTCAATATTATATAGTATCCCCGTACCAACCAGAACTACAGTATATATTAATACCAGTAATTTCAATATTATATAGTATCCCTGTACCAACCAGAACTACAGTATATTATTAATACCAGTAATTCTCAATATTATATAGTATCCCTGTACCAACCAGAACTACAGTATTGTATTAATACCAGTCTTCAATATTATATAGTATCCCCGTACCAACCAGAACTACAGTATGTATTAATACCAGTAATTTCTCAATATTATATAGTATCCCGTACCAACCAGAACTACAGTATATGTATTAATACCAGTAATTCTCAATAATATATAGTATCCCCGTACCAACCAGAACTACAGTATATGTATTAATACCAGTAATTTCTAATATTATATGTACCCCGTACCAACCAGAAATACAGTATATGTATTAATACCAGTAATTAATATATATTAGTATCCCCGTACCAACCAGAACTACAGTATATGTATTAATACCAGTAATTCTCAATATATATAGTATCCCGTACCAACCAGAACTACAGTATATGTATTAATACCAGTAATTCTCAATATTATATAGTATCCCTGTACCAACCAGAACTACAGTATGTATTAATACCAGTAATTCTCAATATATATGTATCCCCGTACCAACCAGAACTACAGTATATGTATTAATACCAGTAATTCTCATATTATATAGTATCCCTGTACCAACCAGAAATACAGGATATGTATTAATACCAGTAATTCTCAATATTATATAGTATCCCTGTACCAACCAGAACTACAGTATATGTATTTAATACCAGTAATTCTCAATATTATATAGTATCCCGTACCAACCAGAACTACAGTATATGTATTAATACCAGTAATTCTCAATATTATAGTATCCCGTACCAACCAGAACTACAGTATATGTATTAATACCAGTAATTCTCAATATTATATAGTATCCCCGTACCAACCAGAACTACAGTATATGTATTAATACCAGTAATTCTCAATATTATATAGTATCCCCCGTACCAACCGAACTACAGTATATGTATTAATACCAGTAATTCTCAATATTTATAGTATCCCGTACCAACCAGAACTACAGTATATGTATTAATACCAGTAACTTCAATATTATATAGTATCCCGTACCAACCAGAACTACAGTATATGTATTAATACCAGTAATTCTCAATATTATATAGTATCCCGTACCAACCAGAACTAGTATATGTATTAATACCAGTAATTCTCAATTATATAGTATCCCCGTACCAACCGAAACTACGTATATGTATTAATACCAGTAATTCTCAATATTAATAGTATCCCGTACCAAACCAGAACTACAGTATATGTATTAATACCAGTAATTCTCATATATATATAGTACCCTGTACCAACCAGAACTACAGTATATGTATAATACCAGTAATTCTCAATATTATATAGTATCTCCGTACCAACCAGAACTACAGTTATGTATTAATACCAGTAATTCTCAATATATATAGTATCCCCGTACCAACCAGAACTACAGTATATGTATTAATACCAGTAATTCTCAATATTTATTAGTATCCCGTACAACCAGAACTACAGTATATGTATTAATACCAGTAATTCTCAAATTTTATAGTATCCCCGTACCAACCGAACTACGTAGATGTATTAATACCAGTTAATTAATTCTCAAATATCATAGTATCCCGACCAAAGAACTACAGTATATGTATTAATACCAGTAATCTCAATTTATATAGGTATCCCTGTACCAACCAGAACTACAGTATATGTATTAATACCAGTAATTCTCAATATTATATAGTTCCCTCTAACACCAGAACTACAGTTATGTTAATCCAGTAATTCTCAATATTATATAGTATCCCTGTACCAAACAGAAATACAGTATATGTATAATACCAGTAATTCTCAATATAATAGTTAATCCCGTACCAACCAGAACATATATGTATTAATACCGTAATTCTCAATATTATATAGTATTCCCTGTACCACCAGAACTACGTATATGTATTAATACCAGTAATTCTCAATATAAGTATCCCGTACAACCAGAACTACAGTATATGTATTAATACCAGTAATTCTCAATATTATATAGTATCCCCTGTACCAACCAGAACTACAGTATATGTATAATACCAGTAATTCTCAATATTATATAGTATCCCTGTACCAACCAGAACTACATATTGTATTAATACCAGTAATTCTCAATATTATATAGTATCCCGTACCAACACAGAACACAGTATATGTATAATACCAGTAATTCTCAATATTAATAGTATCCCGTACCAACCAGAACTACAGTATTATACCAGTAATTCTCATATTTATATAGATCCCTGTACCAACAGAACAGTATATGTATTAATACCAGTAATTCTCAAATTATATAGTATCCCGTACAACCAGAACTACAGTAATGTATTATACCAGTAATTCTCAATATTATAAGTATCCTGTACCAACCAGAACTACAGTATGTAGTAATACCATATAATTCTCAATATTATTATAGTATCCCGTACAACCAGAACTACAGTATATGTATTAATACCAGTAATTTTCAATATTATATAGTATCCCTTACAACAAGAACTGCAGTAAGTATTTAAACCAGTAATTCTCAATATATATATAGTATCCCTGTACCAACCAGAACTACAGTATATGTATTAATACAGTAATTCTCAAATTATATAGTTCCCGTACCAACCAGAACTACAGTATATGTATTAATACAGTAATTCTCAATATTATATAGTTCCCGTACCAACAGAACACAGTATATGTATTAATACCAGTAATTTCAATATTATATAGTTTCCCCGTACCAACCAGAACTACAGTATATGTATTAATACCAGTAATTCTCAATATTATATAGTATCCCTGTACCAACCAGAACTACAGTATATGTATTAATACCAGTAATTCTCAATATTATATAGTATCCCGTACCAACCAGAACTACAGTATATGTATTAATACCAGTAATTCTCATATTTATATAGTTTCCCTCGTACAACCAGAACTACAGTTAGATTATTACCATAGTAATTCTCAATATTATATAGTATCCCTGTACCAACCAGAAACTAGTATTGTATATACCAGTAATTCAATATTATATATCCCTGACCAACCAGAACTACAGTTATAGTATTAATACCAGTAATTCTAATATATAGTATCCCTGTACCAACCAGAACTACGTAATGTATTAATACCAGTAATTCTCAATATTATATAGTATCCCGTACCAACCAGAAACTACAGTATATGTATTAATACCAGTAATTCTCAATTATATAGTATCCCGTACCAACCAGAACTACAGTATATGTATATACCAGTAATTCTCAATATATAATAGTATCGTACCAACCAGAACTACAGTTATACCAGTAATTCTCAATATTATATAGTATCTGTACCAACCAGAACTACAGTATAGTATTAATACCAGTAATTCTCAATATTATATAGTATCCCTGTACCAACCAGAACTAGAATATGTATTAATACCAGTATTCTCAATATTATATAGTATCCCGTACCAACAACTACAGTATATATAATACCAAGTAATTCTCAATATTATATAGTATCCCTGTACCAACCAGAACTACAGATATGTATTAATACCAGTAATTCTCATATTATATAGTATCCTGTACCAACCAGAACTACAGTATATGTATAATACCAGTAATTCTCAATATTATATAGTATCCCTGTACCAACCAGAACTACAGTATGTATTAATACCAGTAATTTCCAATATTATATAGTCCCTGTACCAACCAGAAACTACAGTATATATTAAATACAGTAATTCTACAATATATAGTATCCCGTTACCAACCAGAACTACAGTATATGTATTAATACCAGTAATTCTCATATTATATAGTATCCCCTACAAACCAGAACTCAAGATATATGTATTAATACCAGTAATTCTCAATATAATATAGTATCCCTGTACAACCAGAACTACAGTATAGGTATTAATACCAGTAATTCTCATATATATAGTATCCCTGTACCAACCAGAACTACAGTATATGTATTAATACCAGTAATTCTCAATATTATATAGTATCCCTGTACCAACCAGAACTAGTATATGTATTAATACCAGTAATTCTCAATATTTTATAGTATCCCTGTACCAACCAGAACTACAGTATATGTATTAATACCAGTAATTCTCAATATTAAATAGTTTCCCTGTACCAACCAGAACTACAGTATATGTATTAATCCAGTAATTCTCAATATTATATAGTATCCCTGTACCAACCAGAACTACAGTATTGTATTAATACCGTATTCTCAATATTATATGTATCCCCGTACACAACAGAACACAGTAAATGATTAATACAGTAATTCTCAATTTTATAGTTTCCCCGTCACCAACCAGAATACAGTATGTATAATACCAGTAATTCTCAATATAATAGTATCCCTGTACCAACAGAAACTAGTATTGTTAATACAGTAATTCTCAATATATATAGTATCCCGTACCAAACCAGAACTACAGTATATGTATAATACCAGTAATCTCAATATTATATGTATCCCTGTACCAACCAGACTACAGTAATTTGTATTAATACCAGTAATTCTCAATATTATATAGTATCCCGTACCAACCAGAACTACAGTATATGTATTAATACCAGTAATTCTCAATATTATATAGTATCCCTGTACCAACCAGAACTACAGTATATGTATTAATACCAGTAATTCTCAATATTATAGTATCCCGTACCAACCAGAAACTACAGTATATACCAGTAATTCTCAATATTAAATATGTACCTTGTACCAACCAGAAACTACAGTATATGTATAATACCAGTAATTCTCAATATTATATAGTATCCCCTGTACCAACCAGAACTACAGATATGTATTAATACCAGTAATTCTCAAAATTATATAGTATCCCGTTACCAACCAGAACTACAGTTATGGATTTAATACCAGTAATTCTCAATTATTAGTATCGTACCACAAACCAGAACTAGTATGTATTAATACCAGTAATTCTCAATATATATAGTATCCCTTACCAAACAGAAACTGTATATGTATTAATACCAGTAATTCTCAATATTATATGTATCCCTGTACCAACCAGAACTAGTATATGTATTAATACCAGTAATTCTCAATATTATATAGTATCCCTGTACCAACCAAACTACAGTATATGTATTAATACCAGTAAATTAATATTATATAGTATCCTGTACAAACCAGAATTATGTATAAGTATTAATACCAGTAATTCTCAAATATTAGATATCCCTGTACAACCAGAACATAGTATATGTATTAATACCAGTAATTCTCATATTATATAGTATCCCTGTACCAACCAGAACTGCAGTATATGTATTAATAACAGTATTCTCAATATTATATGTATCCCATACCAACCTGAACTACAGTATATGTTTAATACCGTAATTGTCAAATTATATAGTATCCCTGTACCAACCAGAACTCAGTATATGTTTAATACCAGTAATTTTCAATATTATTATAGTACCCTATGCCAACCAGAAATACAGTATATGTATTAACACCTTATTTCTCAATATTATATAGTATCCCTGTACGAACCAGAAACGACAGTATATGTATTAATACCAGTAATTCTCAATATTATATAGTATCCCTGTACCAACCAGAAACTACAGTATGTATTAATAACAGTATTCTCAATATTATATAGTATCCTGTACCAACCAGAACTACAGTATAGTGATTAATACCAGTAATTCTCAATATTATATAGTATCCCTGTACCAACCACGAACTACAGACATATGTATTAATACCAGTATTCTCAATTATTATAGTATCCAGCTACCAACCAGAATACAGTATATGTATTAATACCAGTAATTCTCAATATTATATAGTATCCCGTACAAACCAGAACTACAGTATATGTATTAATACCAGTAATTCTCAATATTATATAGCCTGTACCAACAGAACTATGGTATATGTATTAATACCAGTAATTCTCAATATTATATGTATCCCTGTACCAACCAGAACACAGGATATGTATTAATACAGTAATTCTCAATATTATATAGTATCCCTGTACCAACCAGAACTACAGTATAGTATTAAACCAGTAAATCTCAATATTATATAGTATCCCTGTACAAACCAGAATTATGTATAGTATTAATCCAGTAATTCTCAATATTAATAGTATCCCTGTACCAACCAGAACGACAGTAATGTATTAATACCAGTAATTCTCAATTTATATAGTATCCCTGTACCAACCAGAACTGCAGTATATGTATTATAACAGTATTTCTCAATATTATATAGTATCCGATACCAACCTGAACTACAGTATATGTATTAATACCCGATGTCAATTTATATTAGTATCCCGTACCAACCAGAACGCAGTATATGTATTAATACCAGTAATTCTCTCAATTATATAGTAACCTATGCCAACCAGAACTCAGTAGTATTATACTTACTTCTCAATATTATATAGTCCCTGTACCAAACAGAACTACAGTATATGTATAATACCAGTAATTTCAATATTATATAGTATCCCTGTACCAACCAGAACTACAGTATATGTATTAATACCAGTAATTCTCAATATTATATAGTTATCCCGTACCAACCAGAACTATAGTATATGTATTAATCCAGTTATTCTCAAATATTATATAGTATCCCTGTACCAACCAGAACTATGGTATATGATTAATACCAGTAATTCTCAATATTATATAGTATCCCGTACCAACCAGAACTACAGTAATGTATTATACCAGTAATCTCAAATTATAGGTATCCCTGTACCAACCAGAACTACAGTATATGTATTAATACCAGTATTCTCAATATATATAGTATCCCTGTACCAACCAGAAACTACAGTATATGATTAATACCAGTAATTCTCAATATTAATGTATCCCGTACCAACCAGAAACTACAGGATATGTATTAATACCAGTAATTCCAATATTACATAGTATCCCGTACCAACCAGAACTACAGTATACCAGTAATTCTCAATATATATAGTATCCCTGTACAAACCAAAACTACAGTATATGTATTAATACCAGTAATTCTCAATATTATATAGTATCCCTGTACCAACCAGAACTTACAGTATATGTATTAATACCAGTAATTCTCAATATTATATAGTACCCGTACAAACCCAAAACTACAGTATATGTATTAACCAGTAATTCTCAATATATATAGTATCCTGTACCAACCAGAACTAGGTATATGTATTAATACCAGTAATTTTCAATATTAATAGTATCCCTGTACCAACCAGAAACTCAGTATAGTATTAATACCAGTAATTCTCAATATAATAGTATCCCTGTACCAACAGAACTACAGATATGTAATAATACCAGTAAATCTCAATATTATATAGATCCCTGTACCAACCAGAATTAGTATAAGTATTAATACCAGTAATTCTCAATATTATATAGTATCCCTGTACCAACCAGAACGACAGTATTGTATTAATACCAGTAATTCTCAATATTATATAGTATCCCTGTACCAACCAGAACTGCAGTATATGTATTAATACCAGTAATTCTCAATATTATATAGTAACCCTTGCCAACCAGAACTACAGTATATGTATTATACCTTAATTCTCAATATTAAATTTATCCCTGTACCAACAAGAACTGCAGTATGTGTTTAATACCAGTAATTCTAATATAATAAATCCCTGTACAACCAGAACGACAGTATATGTATTAATACCAGTAATTATCAATATTATATAGTATCCCTGTACCAACCAGAACTGAGTATATGTATTTAATACCAGTAATTCTCAATATAATAGTACCTGACCAACCAGAACTACAGTATTATGTATTACATACCGTAATCTCAATATTATATAGTATCCCGTACCAACCAGAACTACCGTATATGTATTAATACCAGTAATTCTCAATATTACATAGTATCCCGTACCAACCAGAAACTACAGTATACCAGTTATCTCAATATTATATAGTATCCCTGTACCAACCAGAACTACAGTATATGATTAATACCAGTAATTCTCAATATTATATAGTATCCCTGTACCAACCAGAACTACAGCATATGTATAATACAGTAATTCTCAATATATAGTAGTATCCCGTACCAACCAGAAACTACAGTATATGTATTAATACCAGTAATTCTCGATATTATATAGTATCCCGTACCAACCAAATACAGTATATGTATTTAATACCAGTTAATTCCGATATTATATAGTATCCCGTACAAACCAAAACTACAGTATATGTATAATACCAGTAATTCTCAATATTAATAGTATCCCTGTACCAACCAAATATGGTATATGTATTAATACCAGTAATTCTCAATATTATATAGTATCCCTGTACCAACCAGAACTACAGTATATGTATTAATACCAGTAATTCTCAAATATATATATTATCCCTGTACCAACCAGAACTACAGTATATGTAATATACCAGTAAATCTCAAATTATATAGTCCCTGTACCAACCAGAATTATGTATAAGTATTAATACCAGTAATTCTCAATATTATATAGTATCCTGTACAACCAGAACGCAGTATATGTATTAATACCAGTAATTCTCAATATTATATAGTAACCCTATGCAACCAGAACTACAGTATATGTATTACTACCCTTAATTCTCAATATTAAATTTTATCCCTGTACCAACAAGAACTGCAGTATGTGTATTAACAGTAATTCTCAATATTACATAATATCCCTTTACCCAACCAGAACTACAGTATATGTATTAATACCAGTGCTTGTGAAGGTCCTCATTCATCCAGGTCATGGTATATCTGTTGTATTCAGTTAGATCTACTGGACTTGAAATGTAGTTCTTGAAGACGTTTCGCTAGTCATCCGACTGCTTTCTCAATCAGAATGACTTGTACAAGAATCTGTGGCAATTATGTACCTGGAAAATCCCAATTAGCATATCACAGCCAGGTGTTAAGGGTGTGATGATTAGTGGCTAAGAGGTGTTATAGGAACGCCAGAGTAAGGTGTTAAAACAGCATAAATGGCGAGCAGTTGGTGTCGAACCCCCCCACCTCTATTTAGGCTTGGTTTCTTTATTTCACATAAAATGGCCTCCTAACACCTCTCTTGAACAGTCACGTTCCTTCGCCAGTATGTTAACATTACAATCTTCAAAGGTATGTCCTTATCCTTAAGATGCAGATACACGTCTGAGTCTGACCCGAGGAATTGGCTCTTCTGTGCTGGGCCATACGTTGATGCAGTTGCTGTTTGGTCTCCCCCACATACAAATCAGAGCATTCTTCACTGCACTGCACTGCATATATGATGTCGCTTTTCTTGTGTTTAGGTATTGGGTCTTTCGGATGTACCAATTGCTGCAGTGTGTTGTTCGGTTTAAAGCAGACAGGGATACGATGTTTTTTGAAAATTCTTCTTAATTTCTCGGAGACCCCTGTGTAGCAGGACTGGACTTGAAGTTTAGTTCTTAGTAAACTGGAAGTAGAGGGTTACAGAAAACCAACACACACAGAACGTATTTGATGTTTGACTCCCACCACCCTTTAGCTGGGTGTCATCAGACAGACGGAGAAAGAACATGGTCATCCCATATGTAGCAGGGGTCTCCGAGAAATGAATAAGAATTTTCAAAAAACATCGTATCCCTGTCTGCTTTAAACCGAACAACACACTGAGGCAACAACTGGTACATCCAAAAGACCCAATACCGAAACACAAGAAAAGCGACATCATATTCGCAGTGCAGTGCAGTGAAGAATGCTCTGATTTGTATGGGGGGGAGACCAAACAGCAACTGCATCAACGTATGGCCCAGCACAGAAGAGCCAATTCCTCGGGTCAGGACTCGAGTACCTGCATCTTAAGGATAAAGGACATACCTTTGAAGATTGTAATGTTAACATATTGGCAAAGGAACGTGACTGGTTCAAGAGAGGTGTTAAGGAGGCTATTTTTGTGAAAATAAAGAAACCAAGCCTAAATAGAGGTGGGGGGGTTCAACACCAACTGTCTGCCATGTACAATGCTGTTTTGACACCTATAACCCCTCTTAGCCACTTTCCAATCACACCCTTAACACTTGGCAGTGATATGCTAATTGGGATTTTCCAGGGTACATAATTGCCAAAGATTCTTGTACAAGTCATTCTGAATTGAGAAAGCCAGTCGGATGACTAGCGAAACGTCTTCAAGAACTAAACTTCAAGTCCAGCTGATCTAATTGAATACAACAGATATACCATGACCTGGATGAATGAGAACCTTCACAAGCATATAAAGTGATCATATCCCCACCCAAATGCGCTTCTCTAATGTAAACAGCCCTAACTTGTCTAATCTGCCTGCACAGTCAAGCCCCTCCATTCCCTTTATTATTTTGCTCTTTCCATTTCGAAGATCTCCCTTTTGTATATAGGATTCCAAAACTGCACTGCATATTCAAAATTAGGCCTTGCCAGTGCTTTGTAAAGAGGGAGTATAATATTTTTCTCCCTTAAATCTATTCCCCTTTATATACCAGCCAATACCTTGCTAGCTAAATACATCAAGGTACTGACTTACTGTTAACAAAACAATAGTGTCCTTAAAGCCTTGTACACATGTCCAATCTTGCCACCGACCCACGACCTCCAAGCGTGTTCTTGTGCGCAAAGAAAGCCCGTTTTGGTAATCGCACATGTGTATGTGTTCGATCGGGGGTGAATAAACGGACGACTCCCAAACGAATGCAAACACACATGCGATAGCCGTCCAAAACATCCGTTCATCGCGAGTGTGGGTCTTGGTCGAAGGTTGTGGGTCGGTGCCAAGATCTGACGTGTGTAGGAGTCTTAATGGTCTTGCCCATTACTTGCTGCTCCCTGGGACAATCATTTACTCAGTAGAGGTCTAAGCATGTTTGACCCACCGAACAGCCAATGAGGTAAAAATTACTGTTTGGAACATTCCAAGGAAGTGTGCACCATGGGAAGAAGGACAGTTGCAGACCCTGAAATGTCAGCTTGCTACCAACCATAGCAGGGTATAGCAAATTAATTTTTTTTTTAAAGAAGAAAATTTGTAGAATTTATGAGGTATGTGTAAAAAAGAAATAAATTATTTAAGAAATAACAAATTTTTCCACTTTCATACAGATGTATATTTTTTTGTACTTGTGTGTATCACAGAAGAAAGTATTATTGTTATATAACATCAGAATGCTCATAACCTAATACTTACTGTTAATGGCTGATTGGGCATACAGAGGTCAACATTCTCTAGTAGCAATACTCAATTCAGACCTAGAGCCAATGACAGTACAGTTTTCTTTTAGTAGAAGAGGGTGACTTAGGGTCAGTGAATTCATCTTGGAATATCTCAAGAAAGCACAGTTATGGAGTAAACTCACGTGGCCACTGACTGTCCATATGAAGTCTATATAGTTTCATCATGGTTGCAACAGCCTTTGGCCTCTGAAAACTCCAGACATTTTCTTCATTGTAGTACAGAAAGACATTGCTTTGGGAAATATACATAGAAGAATGCAGAACATTATTGTTTAATTCAAGAACTGAGAAGACGTGTCCCTAATTAGTCTTTTCGTTGACCGTGTTTTTATGGCTCAATGTGTTGGTTTATTCTGGAAAGCATGGCAGACTAATAAATAACTTAAATATTCTAAGGATACAGGGGAAGTTTCACATTAAAGAAAACATTCAGGTGGATACAAATCAATCCTGTCTGATTGTGGATATATGTTAGTAAATGTATTCGGTAGAATCCTTGGCGGTGTGACCCTCTGCTTGGCGCATTATGCATAATACTGGCTGTAGCTGAAGCCTTGGGTGCAGGGTAGTGTATGATTTATTCAGTGTGTGCATTAGTGACAGGTTATCTAGTAAAACAGGAGATACGGTCTGATTGCCTGATTTTCATATCAAATCAGGTGGTGGTGGAGAAGTCCGGGGGTTGTATATAAGAAATGGCAATATCTAATGGCGCTATTTATCATATATTATTACATTACTTCTGGGTGAGCAAGGATAATGTTTATTTGTATGTTTAGCACAGCAGAGAATAGAGGACAGTCGCTATAATATAGACACTGCTGTGTTTAGGACCCAGAAGCAGTCCTCTTTGGTGGGACATAGAACAATGCATTAAGACAGTGAACGTACAAATCCTGTAGTCCATTTTAGCATTCAAGTCACAGCTATCCAACATGTAGTGCTGCAGCTGATTTAGAATGTTAAATGTCACATCCTGCCAAGGCTTTAAGGGGATGCTGGGAGCTGTAGGTCTACAACATCCATAGGCAAAAATGTGCTAACAATGATATATATTTAATAAGTGTCATTTAAAAACAACCTCCTATTGACAGTTAAAATCATTTTCTTTTCTGATATCGCATTAACTGCTGCCTATGTATCCTTTTTTATTTGACAGTCCAGTCGCTTCTTCACCCCCTCCGACCCCAAGAATAGATTGATAGAAGCTTCCCTCCCTCTACCACCCTGGTAAAGCAAACTGAACATGTCTGATTCAGTGGTAAAGGACCTTTTATTTGCTACTTTCTAATGAACCAAAAGACAAACTTTATAAGCACATAACCATGACACCTTTGAACATAAGAAATATAATATGGGGGGGTATAGTATTGGGGTGTATGCTATGGGGGTGTCATTTTGGGTAATGTTTCACAAATCAGTGCAATATTATGTTTTTGCACCAGTATTAAGGAAAAAACATAACGCTCCGTTAACAAGACAATAGGGAAGCTGACTTTACCTTCTTCATTCCCGAGATGTAGCAACAGCCATAAAGTGATTACTGCATCCTAGGAACAAGGGAGATTAGAAGAGTGCTGCGCTCTGCTTTACATCGCTCCTTATGGTGCTTAACCCTTTGTATACTCCCACTGTAGAAAAAATCAGTTATAGGGTAAGTTGGAGAGTCAGAGGGGCTGATACAATTAAAAGGTGCAAAAGTTTGCCCATGCTATTAATCTGCAGCAACCATTCAGATATTGTCTAACTACAGTAACCCCAAAAAAAGCTAACATCTGATTGGTAATAATAGCAAAGGCAAATGTTTTCACATCTAGTTGCAGCAGCCCCAAAGCCTTTAACCCAGGGATGTCCAACCCACAGTCCAGGCATTGTAAAACTACCTTTCCAGTATCCTGCAGCAGCCCATGGATCTCTTAGGGGTTGAAAATAAATAAGAAAAGCCAAGCTAATAAAGAGATGTGTCTCATGTGTATAATTAGAGGTGTAACTAAACAGCCTCTTTGACCAGGGGGGCCCCAATTCTTACTTTTGCTACCCCAGCCCCCACTGTCGATGAAGGAGGGAGGTGCCCTGTTATAGATTTGCTGTGGGGTCCAGTCATTTCTAGTTAGGTCACTGTGGATAATGCAGTAGTACTCAAATTTTCCCAGGCTGTAGCACACTTAAAAGAAAACAATATCTGTACTGGCACACCTGCACTCTTAATGCTGGACTTTAAATTAAATTCCACTCTTAGAATGACTTCTTTTAGAAAGAATGGTCAGATGATGCAGTTAGGGGAATAACATTCAGTCATTGGCTGTCACCTTTTAAATCCATAACCGACATTTGCAAACTGAAAGAACCAGGAAGCAAAAACAGGGGCAACAGGACATTGTGCAGGATTTCAGGTTAGGTTCAGGACTTATATATTTCAGATTTCAACCTATTACATTTTATGGTTTTGGGGTGATTTACTGGTACATCATTTTTTATTTGAGGGCTGGGATTGCCCTAATGAAGTCTCACAGTGTATACATGTGTAGTGTTGATTGATTGGCAGCAGAAAGGGCAGCAGAATGGCAGATGAGATTCAATGTTAATAAATGTAAGGTGGTGCATTTGGGGTTTAACAATCCTTGTGCCACCTACACCATAAATACCTCTGTGTTAAGTGAAACTGTAATGGAAAAAGATTAGGGGGTTCTGGAAGATAATAGACTTTAATATAGACTATAGACTTTAATATAGATAATAGACTAGCTGTAGCAAACTATGCCAGACAGCAATGGCTAGAGCTAGCAAGGTATTGTCTTGTATAAAGAGGGGAATAGATTCAAGAGAGAAAGATATTATTCTCCCTCTTTACAAGGCACTGGTAAGGCCTCATTTGGAATATGCGATGCAGTTTTGGAATCCTATATTCAAAAGGGATATCTAATAAAGGGAATGGAGGGGCTTGACTATTAGACAAGTTAGGGCTGTGTACATTGTAGAAACAATGTTTGTGTGGGGATACGATAACATTATACAAATATATTAATAGGCCATACAATAAATTCTCTATTGCATTGGTCACTGATAGGTCATATCAGAAAAAAGTTGTTTAATCTTCAGGGTAGTTAAGGTTTTTTTACAGTGAGAACAGTGAAACTATGGAACTGTCTTCCAGCAGATGTGGTAATGGCAGGTTCACTGAATAGCTTTAAAAGTAGGCTAGATAAGTTTCTAAAACTAAAAAACATTGAGTATTAATGGTATTAATGCATATACTGTAGTTCTGGTTGGTACAGGGATACTATATAATATTGAGAATTACTGGTATTAATACATATACTGTAGTTCTGGTTGGTACAGGGATACTATATAATATTGAGAATTACTGGTATTAATACATATACTGTAGTTCTGGTTGGTACGGGGATACTATATAATATTGAGAATTACCGGTATTATTACATATACTGTAGTTCTGGTTGGTACAGGGATACTATATAATGTTGAATTACTGGTATTAATAAATATACTGTAGTTCTGGTTGGTACGGGGATACTATATAATGTTGAGAATTACCGGTATTAATACATATACTGCAGTTCTGGTTGGTACAGGGATACTATATAATATTGAGAATTACTGGTATTAATACATATACTGTAGTTCTGGTTGGTACGGGGATACTATATAATATTGAGAATTACCAGTATTAATACATATACTGTAGTTCTGGTTGGTACGGGGATACTATATAATATTAAGAATTACCGGTATTAATACATATACTGTAGTTCTGGTTGGTACGGAGATACTATATAATATTGAGAATTACTGGTTATAATACATATACTGTAGTTCTGGTTGGTGTGGGGATACTATATAATATTGAGAATTACTGGTATTAATACATATACTGTAGTTCTGGTTGGTACAGGGATACTATATAATATTGAGAATTACTGGTATTAATACATATACTGTAGTTCTGGTCGGTACAGGGATACTATATAATATTGAGAATTACTGGTATTAATACATATACTGTAGTTCTGGTTGGTACAGGGATACTATATACACCCCCCCACACACACACATTTTAATTTAATTTTTTTTTTTTGGCATCCTCTGGATCAACTGTTAGGAAGAGTTAAAAAAGAAGGTGAAAAGGTTGGACTTGATGACGTATTGGTCTTTATGTGTCTTTATTCAACCTCAATTACTATGTTACTATGATTATGATTATAATCAAATTCTATTTAAGACAAACAAAATATACATTTATTCAAATCTCTGGCCACAACTCATATGGCACACAATTTGGAAATCCTGGTGTGTGTTGAGAGCTGTATAACATGCAACAGGTTTGAAAGAGGAATAATACAAATATCTGCTGTACACTATTATCACAATAGAGATGAGCAGTCTGTGGTCGCTTCTTCCTACTCAGCCCTACTGAGAGCAGAGTAATCCCGTCAGATTTAGGGATTAGCAGGGGCTGGTTGCATTCCCGTGCATTGATTTATCACAAAATACAAAGTGTTGTGTATTCTGCAGCCAGCGACTGACAGAGACGTGTGCAAAAATGTCAGTGCTCAGATCAATGTGCTTCCAACATTCAGAGTTGAATCTGAGGACAAGTGGTGTCCTCATTCTTCTCACAGCAAAAGTAATATTTCATTACTGAGAAATCTTGCTGGATCTCATCTGGGCAAAACTGTTTATCATTATCATTCCTTGCAATGCAAACTGAAATCATATGAGACATTAAACACTAATATAAGATTTACATGCAGTGCTCTGTCATAGAGGAGCATTGGAGTTGCCTCCAGGGTTTCTTTCTGTGCATAAATATGTAGCGTTGTCTGTACTTGGCTGCTTGCTGTGCCAATGCACAGTTAAAGAAGAGTATGTGGCTCCAATTAATTAGGGGGGGTTACACTAGAGCTTGGAGGTTGTTGCATAACTGCACCAGTGGTGAGGTCTTACGTGTAGCTCAACCCAGAAACAGGCCTGATGTTTTATCTCAGCTGAGAAGAGCCATCTCTACAGGGACATTGAAATAATATCTATTTTAGGAAGCTAGTACTTAGCTGGCTGTAGCCTGGATTTTACCTGGCTGACAAAGGGCTGCATATACCTTACCCATGTGACAGAAAATTCTATATTCCCAGCTTCCACCCATACCCATCCAATCACACAAACAGAGCTCTTCTACACAGACCCATTCACTTTTTAATGCCACTTTTTCTCACCCATGGTGTATTATATCTGGTCTTCAACTGTCAATGCAGTGGGAATCTGTAGGAGGACATTGTGAAATGCCTGAACAGGACCTTATTAGACTTATAGCCGTTAGCTGCAGGCCTTGCTCCTAGATAGTATAGACTAGCCTTGTCATTAACAAATCAAGGTTGGGGGATTCAGCAAGCAGACGTAATCCAATCAACCAACAAAGGTCAAGTTAGGCAGTAAGGAGGATTGGAGAGAAGGAATAAGCAAGGATCAAAAGCAAAAGACAAAGTAGTAAATGGATAGCAGTGAGTTACTGAGTCAGAAATCTGAATTCAAGTGAAGATCTTCTAGGAAGTTTTATATATTCATATCTCAGTTACCATAAATCTGTGTTTCTCAACCATTTTATTCTTGTAAAACACAACAATTTTAATGTCTAAGGGAACCCCTACATAAAAAAGAATTATATATTTTATTTATCTCTGTCTTTTTAAGCTATTAAAGGGCATGTTCACCTCCAAAAGTATATTTCATATATAGGTAGATCAGCCCCCCAAAACCATTTAAGTAACAGACCAAAAAAATGCTTCTCTTTGCTGTAAACCCTACCGATAGTTTTCATCTAAGAGCAGCTCCCCTAAGCACCGTGAACACTAAAGAGGACTTTGTTCAGGAGCAATCCCTGGGCAAGCCCTTCAGTCATTGTGTGTGATGTCAGGGTTACCTGGAGATTCCCCATCACCGCAATTCGGCAAAATTCATTACAAAGGTGGATCTATACAGTTCTCTTGAGGAACCTCAGCAATCTCTCAAGGAACTCTAGGGGTCCCCAGACCCCTGGTTGAGAAAGACAGCCACAAATGGAAATATACATTTTTAGTCTGAAATTGTATAAACTGCGCACATAGCTGATTGCTTTAGAAGCTCTGGTGTTGTTTTCTGTGCTTTTAAAGTGAATATATGCTGAAAATATTGTTGTGGTTTTTTTTAAAAAACCCACTGCAGTAAACAATAATTCTTTCCCTAGCTCCTCTTTGTCCACTCGATCCAATCTGAATCATCTTACATTTCAGCTGCTGCTTCTGCTGTGTGCAGTTTTACTGTAGCTGGAATGTCGGCAATGTGAATACAGTACATGGTGGAAAAGGCCATCTCCTAGTGCTGGTTCTTAGTGGTTACTGAGCATGCTTGACTTACAGACAGTCATGTCAGGTTGAAGGTGGGGTCGGTTAAGAGAGGGAGGGGTGATACTGAGCCTGAGCAAAACAAGTACTGGATCCAAGTAAGTGCTGTTTTATGGATTTAATTATATAGATTCAGATGAGGCAAACTCATTTTTCAATATATTTCCCATTTAATCTGCAGCCAAGGTCGGTTTTGCCATTTTAGTCTCCCCTGGTGTCGCTTCCCAATTGAAACTTCTTAACCTCTAGCATTCTTCTTTGTGTAGATTTAAAAACTTACGCAAGGTGATTATTCTGTATACAAACAAGGAGGCTACAGGAAAAACTAAAATGAGAACAACTTATGGCTCTATAACAGAAAAAGATCTCTTGTCTTTTAAAAGAAAAAAAATACTGTGAATGTCGCTCTCCACCCTATTAGTGCAGGGCCCTGACTGCATAAACCAATCAGATGTTACCCTTTTTTCATCTGAAGACATTTGACATTTTTCACCTATATATTTTTTCTATGGTGTAAAATATAATATCATTTAAATCAAACCACCCCTCCAACCATAAAATATCAGTTGTTTGAAAGCTGAAAGATGTAGAGGAATAGTCTGTGATGTTAACTATAATATTTATAATATATAACCAGAAGAACCAGGAAGTAGAAAGAGGGGTAACAGGACATTGTACAGCATTTCAGGGTAGTCTTATATGTCTAACTATTGCAGTTTGGAGGTCTGGGCTGTGATTTACATACAGATTGATGGGTGGACTTGCCCTTTAAGGGAAGTTGGATGTCGAACCACAGTTAGATGGATAGTGCCACATGTGCATACCTGACACCATCTTAAAAGAGTACCGTAGTTTAATAACAATGTTATAGGCTGCAAGGTAAGAATGGGAGGTAGGAGGTGTCCCTTTAACTTTAAAAACACAAATACATACTTAAAATTAGAGATGGTTGAACTTAGTGAAGTTCGGTTTGTTTACGAACTACCAAACTTCTGTAAGAGTTCGGTAGTTTGGAAATAAACCCATTATAGTCTATGGGAGACTAGTTTGAAAAGTTTGGATCAATAACAGCTAAACTAACAATAGTAACTTGCTGTAAATGGCTGTAGCACCTGGGAAATGGTCTGGGGAACATGTCACTGTCACTAAAACTTGTTTAAACACTTCCTTCCCCACGATCGGGCAATTGTGGGGTTTTCCACATGCTACATTCGAGGGTTACTGAAACCGAATGCTAAATTCTAGGATTAGCGAACGGTTCACTAATACAGCCGCGTAAATACAGCCACGAGTTTGTAAAACGAACTAGTTAGAGCCAAACTTGGGTTCAGGTTCAAGCCATCCCTACATTAAATGAATCCAATCACTGCTGAATCTTCTTTTACTGTTAGATACAAGTCTATATAGGTGGTGCCCAATTAAGATTTACCCAGCGAGTGGTACAAAGGAGCATGGGAAATAGAGGAAAAGCAGCATTTTCCCTAACTATCAGCATTTACAGAAGATTAGATCTTCAATACACAAAGAATCCCTTTTAAGTAATTCATAATTAGAATTTGGTGGTACTTTGGCCACGTGTTGGAACCAAGAGCACTAGGCATTAAAAGACTATTCCAGAAAAACTTTTTGGAGACAAAAAAATATAATAACATTTTCTTCTGAATATGAGGTGATGACTTTGCCAACGTACTATTGGGAAAGACTCATCTTCACACTGTAAAACATCTACTAGAATTCCCAACACAAAGATTTGCTAACACAGAGAATTCCCAACTTCAAAAAATATTTCGTTTTAAACACTTTTTTTAGATAACCCTTTTTATTGCCATAAGCTGTCAGGAGGAAGAATATGAGAAAATGTATTTTGTACATTTACAGGTAATATTATGTTCAGGAAGAATTTTGATTGAAGGAACTGCCTGGGGCAAGGGCTATTATATGGTGAAATTTTGGAATCTCATATATAAAAGGGACAGCTTGGAAATAAAAGGAGTTCAGAAAAAAGCAACTAAATTAATAAGGATATTGGAGGTGTTGAAAATATACAGAGAGATTAGACAAGTTAGGGCAGTTTACACTGGAGTAAACAACCTATGCCATCACACAAGGCACCCAGGGTGAAGCAGCTAGACCTGTAAGTGGGGTTTATTCATTATGATTGTGTTGAGGTAATTGTCACTTTAAAGGGAAAGTTCAGTGAAAAATATTTTTAAAATTCTTTGTTTACATTATGCATACCTGGATATTCTCCATATACTCTTCCATTTTGAAAAATCTGTTGAATGTATACCCCTTGCTGTTCCCTGCTGTTGAAATTGAGGAGCTATAATGGTCCTTCTTCCCAGGATGCACGTTTCCTTGGAAAGTTTGTTAAAGGGCAAGTCCAACCCTCAAATGAAAACATATATACAGGTAAATCACCCCCCAAAACCCTAAAGGTTCATTCACACTAGAATGCGTTTTGATGCTTTTACATCGGCAGTGCACATAGAAACGAATGGTGCCATTTACATTAAAGCTCTGCGATGTAGTGTAGTGCGTGCAACGCACTGCATGCAGCATTTTGGTGCATTACCACACAGCATTGCCATTGAAAATAATGACATGCATTGTATGTTTATGCATCAGAACAATGCACGCAATCGCGATGTGTGAACGAGCCCTAAACTGTAAAAGGTGGAAATCTGAACTTTATAAGTCTAACCTGAAATCCTGCACAATGTCCTGTTTCCCCTGTTTCTGCTTCCTGGTTCTTCCAGTTAGCAACTGTCAGTTATGGATTTGTCAGTTGACATCACAGCCAATGACTGAATGCTAATCCCCTAGCTGCCTCTTCTGAGCATGTTCAGGCTCAGTACCGGGTCACTAAACTGTTCAGTTTCCATGAGGCATCCAGAAGCATAACAGGCATACAGTAATGAAGTCAAAGAACAAAGTAGGATATATCAACATATTTTAAATAGGCCATTCTTTCTAAAAGGTCTTATTATGAGGGTGGAGTTGTCCTTTAATAGTAATTTTCTATGGATTGGCTGTTGGGTGGGTCAGACATGCTCAGATCTCTACTGTGCAACTGAATCAACCCAGGCATTGAGTCAAGGGCAAGACCATAATGGTTTCTAGGGATGGCATAGAACTCGAACTCGAACCCGAGTTCGAGCCGAACTGTTCGAGTTCGAACGGACCCGGACTTCTCGAACTATCTCAGACGCGGACTTTCGATATTTCCCGGACTTTCGATGATTTATCGAATGTTCGAACATTGGAATCCGCGAGTAAAATGTACATGGTATCTAGGCGGGAACATCGAATCTGCGAGTAAAGTCTCCATTACAGCCTATACGCGAGTATCGAATCTGCGAGTAAAATGTGCATGTTACCTCGAACGTTCGAACGCGAAAGCTCGAAAGTAGCGCGCGTGAGAGTAAAATCGATTTTATGAAAGTCCTGGATATTGGAATATGCTCCCCAGACCATTTCCCAGGTCCCACAGCCATTTACATTAAGTTACCATTAATATTTTAGTTGTATTTGACTCGAACTTTTCGAACTATTTGCCTCCCATAGACTTTAATGGGTCCGTTTTCGAACTTTCGAACTTTCGAACTTTTACAATAGTTCGACCATCTCTAATGGTTTCTATTAGGGGTCTTGCAAACAGGAAGTCAGTATTTTGGAAGCATTTATTTATACACAGACAAAATGCTGAATGGGCAGGTTAAAGAGGAACTGTGGTCTCCAAACAAGTTAAGTTTAAATGAAAGGCAAGTTTCCTACCTTTAAAACGAGCCATCAACCACCACTCTACGTGCTCCACAGCCCAAGATATAAAGAAATGACTGACCAGAAAGTTAATGGGTGGGAGGCTGACATGTGACATTCCTAAGTGCCGCCGGCGAGCACAGCCTCAGACTCCCTCAGTGTGTGAGGGAGACAGGAAGTCCCTCCTTTTCTCTGCTGTGTGAAGTCCTGACAGAGAAGGTAAGGGGGGTCTGAGTAACCCACGGCACCCGCGAGTGGGAGGGGCTTAGACACCCGCGAGTGGATGGGGCTTAGACACCCGCGAGTGGGGCTTAGACACCTATAAGTGGGTGGGGATTAGACACACACAATTGGGCGGGGCTTAGACACCCATGAGTGGGCAGGGCCACATGGGGCTGTAAGATAATGGGCCATGGGGGGCCTGCAACTGGAGGGACCATGGGGTCCATGAGTGGGAGGGACCAGGGGGGCTGCAAAGGGGAGGAGGAGACAGAAAGGACAGATTGAATGACAGTTTCAGAGCAGGAAGCAGGAACTGCAGGGGACCTGGTGATGCTGCGGCCATATCACACACAAAAATGTAAATATCTTCAAAACTATGCAAAATAAACAATGGAAATAAATTGCAAAAATTCCCAGGGGAGCCATTCCTATCAATTTACCTCAATTTACCTAAAGTCATTTTTGGACCACAGTTCCCCTTTAAGGTTTATGATGGGGAAATACTGCTATTTTTTTCCTAAAAGTATATATATTTGAACTGAACTTCCCCTTTAATTTCGGTCCTGATTGCAGGTAACTTTTGTAAATCAGTTTTACAAAATACCTCATGAAAGTTTAACTTAAAACTATTTTTTAAAAAATGCAGTTGTTGACAATTACATTGACATATTAGATGCCTTTTCAAAGCCCCTGAAAAGATTTTCAAGCAAAGAAATATTGATCAGAAGATTTGGATAATTAATGGCATGGAGGAATATAACAAAATCATTTAAGACTAAAGAATGGCAATGAATGGAGAACACTAATTAACATTCTACATACCTACTACAGGTTCTAAACAGGTTCTGTGGAAACCTATGTTCCTTAGAGCTCAATTTATCAATAGATTCCCAGTGAGTATATAGGACATGGTTGTATTATGTTCGTGTTTGACTGGCATATGATGGGTTAATTCTGTCTAAGCCTTGAAAGACCAATGATAACATTATCACTGTCTGTGTAGGGTCCAAGAGATGCTCTTATAATGTAAGGACCACCCCTGTGAGTAAAGGACTGACATCAGTGGCAAATATAGATTATCCTTTAATAAGCTTCTGACCTCCTGCCTAAAGGCTTCTACCAAGGTTTAATTTGCCATCCAGTTTTTGTAGCACGAGTTCTAAAGTCAATAGGGTATTGAGCTACAGTACAGATAGATGGAGGGAATGCACAATTAACTGGGACCAGATACGGTCTTGCTGCAAAAATTGATGTATAAAAGTAGGATGAAGCTCTTGTCACTGGAAAAAGCCATTTTATTCCCTATGTGTAACGCCTATGACAATGGAGTTCACATAACTGCACAGAACATGGCGCTTCCCTGCTACCCAGCCAATACATCAGATCACATGAATGAAAAGCCTTCCAACCACGCCAAGGTAACCCCAGTCTGGAAGGTCCTAACTTCTAACCTGTTTTTACTTCAATTACCATTAGCAAACTTTTGCATTTCTCATACTTGTGCAAGCATTACATTACTTCTCAAACATTACAGATGCTTGGCACAGCCCACTCACATGCAAAGAAATGATTCTCCAATTAAAACATTACAGGTATCAAATATTAACCCCTCATACACAGGACAAATCCACCCACCCACCCTAAAATACAACAGGTGCCATTCACCACCTCCCTTCTATACAGCAAATAAACTCAGTTTATGAAATACTGAAGTCTAGCACTGCCTTTCTGACACAGAGGACATACTGATCATCCTTCATACACTGCAGGTTACAGTCGCTGCTCTCTCAACACAAAACATACCCACCGCTCTCTTCCTTTATTAATTACAGCACAATTCTCTGCTCTCATTCTGTAAAGGAAATACCTTGCCTTTTAATAAACTACTTCAGTCCAGCACTGCCCTCCTAACACAGAGAACATACCCACCATCCTCCACACACTGCAAGTTCCAGTCACTGTACCCATCCCCCTTTATATATTGCAGGTACCATTCCCTTCCCTCCTTAAACACTGGGCCTACCCCGTCCTACAGATGCCATGCGCTTCCCCATTACACAGAACGTATTCAAGCCCTCTGCCATAAAAATATCATGCAAATACACAGCCCTTTTGCCCAACATTGGTGCAATTTACTGCAGAGGGCATAACAAGCCTTTGTCATCCTCTACAGGTGCCATGCACTGCCCCCTTAAGCACATCACATGCCCAGCCCCCTTCCTATACTACAGGTGCCATGACACACAGCTTTCTTGCAAAGCAATTGCACATATCTCCCATGACACACAGACTTGCTATTTACCTACTGACAAGACTGCAGTTCTGGGGCAATTAGATTTCTTCTGATGCCTCTCAGTATAAATAAGGATGCAGCCCCCTAACCTGCATGGTCCTCTCTCTCCCTGGATATAGGTTTCTGGAGCATCTCACTAACTCACAGTGATGCCACCAGAATACAAAATGAGGTGATTCCTCCCCTGGGAGAGTAGGGGGAATAAAGGATATGAAGAAAGGAGTCACCACTAAAGGCATCTGACGAGAAAGAAAAAGGCAAACAGAAAAATGGTTTGAGAAAACAAAATAAGTACATATATAATGGATACAGTATATGGACATCAATGTTCATTAAATGAATGGATACACACACATAATATATGTATAATGCAATTACATTTCTGTACACCATTACAAATTAGCATTTTCATTTATTTATGTATCTAGGAACAAATCCCACAGTGCTGTGCAATGAGATTACCAACCGACTGGAGTGCAGTGATCACAAAAAATGAAACAAACCTTGCAGAGGGCACTGCTTCAGCCTACAGGGGGCTATGAATATTTCATTGCTATTAATACTATCATTATCTGCTAGGCAGTAAATGCTCCAGTTTACCGTATGATTCTGCACAAATAGCATTAATATCACCCTTTATCTCAGTGCCCCATCATTCACGCAGGAGCTTGGTATATTTACATAAAGAGGTGTTTTTCCCACACTGTTTAAGGGCAACAAATCCATCCCAAACCACCCTCTCCTTATAGTACCCAGGATAAGCACCTAAACTGTTAGGTCCTCATCCCCAGGCTTGCTGTCTTTTCACAAACAAAGCAGTGAAAGACCAGCATGACGTGCTGCCCCTTTCCAAAGTCTGGGACTCCTCCCAGACTATCCAATGGGAAGACGGGTTATTCGCTGAATGTGTCTTTCCGTTGATTAGGTTTGGAAACCAGAAAGCGGACAGAGTAAGATTGGGGCTACAAGCTCAACTACAATTGGGAAGTTAAAGCAAACTCAGCAGTTTAGATCCTTAACATGGGTACTTTTTGGTAAGGGGGGTTGGTTTGGGAGGTTTGCACTGACTATAGTTTTCCTTAAATCTGCAGCAATCAATAAGATGGTATCAAATGTTTTTTTTTTAAACTTTAGTAAACCACTTAAAGGTAAAATCTGATTGGTTGTTGCAACTTAACAGCATAGGCATTTTTTTCCATATCAGGAGGGGGGGAGAAGCACCTCCACTATTGTCTCCCCTCCAACCCCCCGAGTCTGTATCTGTACCTGGTCCTCTGTTCAACTTTGCACTGGTGTTGGATATTTACTGTTCCTATGTGTATATAAGGTTGTGATTTCTTAGTTTCTTTCATAACATCCAGCCAGATAAACGGGACTTAGGACTCCCGAAATCTTGCTATTTTTGTTGTCTAGTTAGCCAATAAAAGGTATCACAACTCTACTTTAACAGTGATTTAAGATGCTACAGTTGTTTTCTGGTGGGAGAGAAGGTTTTTCATGCCTTGGCTTTCAGAATTTCTATAGCTGGATTAAAGCTCCCTGGTTGGTTTCTATCCAGGCCAAGGTAAGGATATTTATCTGTAGTGTTTAGTATACAAGTTATTCAGGGTGAAGGAGGGGTAAATGAATTGGCTTTTTGTTTTCTTCTGGAACACGATTCATTGGAAATGCCAAGTTGTGCTGAATTTCTCCAGACTTGACTGTTCTTTCTCCATTGGAGAACCTGCCCGCCCTTAAGATAAAATCCACTTATCTTCCTCACCTCCCAAACTCTGAGACTGTTATAGTTACTTACTTCCCAGCAGTCCCTGAAACCCACAAATGCTGTCTCTCTTCATACTTGCAGCAGTGAGTTACTGCCATGACAGTGACATCACAGCCAATGACTGACTCTTCATTCTATGATTTCCGCGCCTCCTATGTAAAAGCTCTCTGAGCTTACAGAGAAGGCGAGGACCGGGAAAGAGAAGTGTGTGGCAGAGAAATGTATTGTGGGCTTCAAGAACCAAGGGAGGGTAAGTAAACTATAATGATCTCGAGATTTGTGGGGGAAGGTGAGAATATTATTTCCATGTAATATCGGGTTACTGTCATTACTGCATCCCAAGAACCCGGAAGGAAGAGGAGTGCGGAGGGTATTGCATCGCCCTGATGGTATTTGATGAGGCTGTGCTAGATTACAAATATGATCAGTCTGTTGATTTGTACGTTAGTATAGAGGGGTTCATAGTAGGGGGCAATGGGTATCAATAAATAAGTGATATATGGACAGTACTATTAAGGCTCATACAGACATCCGATTCTGTCCATGACCTGTGACCCCCGCGCTCACACGCGTGAAAAAGGACGTTTCGGCTGATAATCATGCGTGTGTATACATTTGGTCAGGGTTCATTAATCCGCCATGGCAGACAAAGTTGTGCATCAGTATCAGTATATGCATCAGCACCACCCCACAGACAAAGCACTAACACAAGTAAGCCTTACTTAAGATGTCTGTATGCTGTGATGTTCTGTCTGTGCATTTACAGGGTTATTCAATAAAAGTTCTTATCGTTTAAAATGGTGCTAATTTTGCCCCAACCAGTCAGATGTTAGCTTTCAAATGTTAAATAAAATCTGATTGGTTGGGGCAAAATTAGCACCATTTTAAACGATAAGAACTGTTATTGAATCTCCCTGTTAGTGCGTTACGTAATGATGTACGCAATCTATACAAGCACACACTACAGCTACTGAAAGACTGTAAGCGCAAGTGGCAGAGTTGATTTGAAGAGAGCCAAGGCAAGCAGCATTCAGCAGTGTATTATGTGTGCCCAGGGGGATGTTTTGGAAGTTGTGCTAGGCGCCAGTAGCAAATCTTGCACAGGGTGCTATTTAACCTAAGGCCGACCCTGTATATCTCCCTATCTCTCTACCATATGTCTCTATATAGCTGTCTGTCTATCTATCTAAATCTATCTAAATAAGGTGCACTCTACCTACGTGGCTTTTTCCAGCCTTGCCTGGGTGCTTCCAGTCAAGATCCCACAACATGTACCAATACAATGGAGCACTCACAGGTCTTGTGAATCAAATATAGGTTTATTAATCCATGTACACAAACAGCAACATTTCGGGCTGGTGCTAAGACCACGGCTTAGCTCCAGGTTTCATTGCATTGGTATCTATCCATCCATCCATCCCTCCATCCATCCCTCCCTCCCTCCCTCTCTCTCTCTCTCTCTTTATCCATCCATCCATCTATCTGTTCAGTCTGGTGCTAAGACCTTTATCAGGCCATGACTTAGCTCCAGGTTTCATTGCATTGGTATCTATCTACCTATCTACCTATCTATCTATCTATCTATCTATCTATCTATCTATCTATCTATCTATTTTCCAGTCTCTCTTCATATTCAAGCTCAATGGCGTAACTAGGAATCACTGGGCCCCCCAGCAAAACTAGGATGGGGCTCCTATCCGTGCTTCATCCACAGTGGTTTTCTTGGGGGTGGGGTGGGGGTGGCTATATCTGTCTGGGAAAATAAGAAGATGGGCCCCCTTGGCTCCTGGGCCCCCCTGCGATTGCTTCCCTCGCTCCCCTCTAGTTATGCCCCTGTCCAAGCTCCCACCAATTCCCTTTAGTTGCCCTTCTCTGAACCCTTTCCATTTCAAAGATGTCCTTTTTGTACACAAGATTCCAAAATTGCACTGCATATTCCAAATGAGGCCTTATCAATGCTTTGTAAAGCGGGAGAATAACATTTTCTTCCCTTGAATCCATACCTCTCTTTATACAAGACAATACCATGCTGGCTCTGGCTGTTGCTGCCTGACACTGCTTGCTTCCTTTATGTTTGTTATCCACCAACATTGAATGTCATCTGCCACTTAGCAGCCTAATGTGACAATCTATCTAGATCTCCCTGCAACGATTGCACATCCTCTGACGTTTTTAATGGTCAACAACATTTTGTGTCATCAGCAAACACAGAAACCTTGCAGACAATACCCACTTCAAAATCATTAATACATAGATTAAATAGAAGCAGTCCCAACACAGAACCCTGTGGCACCCTACTTAGCACTTTAGTCCATAATGATGAAGCCCCATTAAAAACTACTCTCTGCATCCTATTTATTAACCAATTTTCTATCCATGTACAAATGTGCCTCCCCAGACCAACAGACCTTAGCTTATACATTAGTCGATAGATAGACGTCCATCCATCTATCTATCTATCTATCTATCTATCTATCTATCTATCTATCTATCTATCTATCTATCTATCTATCTATATATCTCTCTCTATCTATTATCTATCTATATACCTCTCTGCCTATCTATCTATCTCTCTGCCTATCTATCTATCTATCTATCTATCTATCTATCTATCTATCTATCTCTCATTCTATATATATCTCTCTTTCTATCAATCTCTCTCTCTCTATCTATTTCTATCTCTCTCTATCCATCCATCTATCTATCTATCTATCTATCTATCTATCTATCTATCTATCTATCATTGATGGGTGAGTGATGATGGATGGCGGACAGTAGATGATAGATAAAATAAATAGACACAGACATACAAATAAATAATAAATAATGATAGATAGATAGATAGATAGATAGATAGATAGAAAGATAGATAGATAGATGATAGATTGATAGATAGATAGATAGATAGATAGATATATAGATAGACTACCAATAGATATATTTGATAGACAGACTGACAGATAGAGAGATAGAGAGATAGAGAGATAGATAGATAGATAGATAGATAGATAGATAGATAGATAGATAGATAGCAGTGATAGATAGTATAGATAGATAGATAGATAGATAGATAGATAGATAGACATATAGTATAGATAGATAGCAGTGAGATAGATGATAGATAGATAGATAGATAGACAGACGAGACAGACAGAATGACAGATAGAGAGATAGAGATGATAGATAGATAGATAGATAGATAGATAATAGTCAGTAGATAAATAAAGAGAAAGATATAATAGATAAATATAGATAATAGATAAAGAATAGATACAGTAGATAGAGATGAATAGATGTAGATAGATAGATAGAGATATATCAAAGATAGATAGATGATAGACAGTAGATATATAAGCAACAGACAGACGAGAGATATAGATAGATAGACAGATAGCAGACAGACAGTAGATAGATAGAGATGATAGATAGATAGATAGAGAGATAGATAGATAGTATATCGTAGATAGTATAGATTAGATGATACCGTAGATAGATAGATAGATAGATAGATAGATAGATACCGTAGATAGATATATAGATATAGATACCGTAGATAGATAGATAGATACCGTAGATAGATAGATACTGTAGATAGATAGATACCATAGATAGATAGATACCGTAGATAGATAGATACCGTAGATAGATAGATACCGTAGATAGATACGTAATAGATAAGCGATAGATAGATATGAGATAGATACCATAATAGATAGATACCGTATAAAAGATGATAGATACGTAGATAGATACGTAGATAGTAGATACGTAATAGATAGATAACCGTAGATAGATAGATACCGTAGAAGATAGATAGATACCGTAGATAGATAGATCCTGTAGATAGTCTAGATATAGTAGATAGATACCGAGATAGATAGATACCGAGATAATAGATAGATACGTAGATAGATAGAACTGTAGATAGATAGATACCTATATAGATAGATACCGTAGATAAGAGAACCTTATATAGATAGAATACCGTAGTATATATAGATAGATAAAACTCGTAGATAGATAGATACCGTAGATAGATAGATACTGGAGATAATAGATAACCCTATATAGATGATACGTAGATAGATAGATTACCGTAATAGATAGATACCGTAGATAGATAGATACCATATGATAGATATATAACCGTAGATAGATAGATACCGTAGATAGATAGATAATACCATAGATAGATACCGTAGATAGGATAGTAACGATAGATAGATAGATACCGTAGATAGATAGATACCGTTAAATAATAGATAGATAACGTATAGATAGATACCGTAGATAGATGTAGGTATATTGAGATAGTATAGATGGATGGATATCTAACTGTAATATGTCTATCTAACAGATAATAACAGTTAGATGATAGATGTCTGTCTGTCTTTTACCGAGATCTATAGTTCGGAAACGAACCTAAACTTTAGGACCATCTCTTCCGCAGGAAATTGAGGTACGAAAAAAATTAAATTGAGAAAAATAGCAAAACCAACTTTTCGGTAAAACTTTTTTTGGGGTGGGGTTGTAGTTCTTGTTTAAAGCCGGAGGTCTGCTGTTTAACAAATGTCCTTACATGGTTATTTTTACCCTATGAAACCCACATTTTATTAGGCCTGCGAGGTGCAATCTCATCGTTTAATTATTCTTTAACCTTCTATTCATGTGAACGGCATGAAACGCAGGGTGTCTGTGTTTACAGTCGCCTCCGACATTCTGTTAAAATATGACTGATCACTAAATAATTGAGTGTATGGAGAGGAGCCAGAACTGTACATCTTCTGCAATTCAATAATCTTCCTTTAAATGTGAAATCACTCAGGCATCAATATGTAGTTGAGAGGAAGAATCACTTTCCTATCCGTGTTTGAATTATGGTTTGGAAACATCCCCTGTACTGTTATCTTTACCAGTCCATCTATGGGGCTGGTACCATGTAATGTGTTGGAGTTGTATGGAAATAAAGAAACTCGCAATAATAATATTAAACATTTGACTGCACAATAGGAATGTTCTAGTATGTTCGAAAGGGACCTGATTCATAGGTCACAAACAACTGTGAAGTTGTATGATAGTATTGTGATGTATATTATTGTATGCTGATATTTTTATTTATATTTTGTAGAATTTATTGTTATGTAATATTATTGTTGATCTATATTGTTAGTTATTTATTGTATGATAGTATGTTGTGTTATTATTGTCTTAAGTATTGTTCTGTATATTAATATTGATGATATGTATTGTTGTGTATATTATTGTCTGTGTTTTGTTGTGTCTTAGTCTCTTCTTGTTGTGTATTGTGTGTGTTTTTTGTCTATTCTTGTTTCTGCTCTCTTTTTGTTCTCGTATTGTTGTGTCTTTATTGTCTATGTCTTGTTGTTCTCATCTGTCTTCTCGTCTTGGATATCTGTCTACTTGTTGCCTGCTCGTCTTGTTATGTCTCTCTTGTCTGCTCGTTTTTTGTCTGTCCTATCTTGTTATCTCTTCCTTGTATTGTCTCTGTCTTAGTTCTGTCTCGTCTTGTTTGTCTCTTCTTGTCTGCCTCAGTCTTGTTCTGTCTCGTCTTGTCTCTCTGTCATTGTGCTGTCTATCTTCTTGTCTGCTCGTCTATGTTTTCTGTCTCTTCTGTCTGCTCGTCTTGTAGTATCTGGTTCGTCTTGTCTCTCTTCTTTGGGTCATGTCGTCTTTCTTGTCTGCTCGTCTTGTTGGCTGTCTTTTGTCTCTCTTCTTGTTTGTCTCTTCTTGTCTGCCTCTCTTGTTTGCGTCTCTTCTGGTCTGCCTCGTCCCGTGTTCTGTCTCTTCTTGTCTTCGTCTCGTCTTGTTGTGTCTCTCTTCTGGCTCTGTTCTTCGTCTTGTCTCTTGATCTCTTCTTGTCTGCTCGTCTTGTTGTGTCTCGTCTTGTCCTGCTCGTCCTTTGTTCTCTTCTGTCTGCTCTCCTTCTTGTCTTGCTCTGTCTGTCGTCTTGTCTCTGTCTCTTCTTGTCTGCTCGTCTTGCGTTGTCTGTCTCTTCTGTCTGTGTCTCGTTCTAGTTGCTCGTCTTGTCTTCTCTTTCTGCTCGGCTTGGTCCTGTCTCCTTCTTGTCTGCTCGTCTTTTTTGTCTGTGTCTCTCTTGTCTGCTCTCTTGTTCTGTCTCTTTGTCTCTAGTCTTGTTTCTGTCTCTGCTTGTCTGTCTCTTTCTGTCTTGTGTCTACTAGTTGGCGTCATCTCGGTCTTGTCATGTCCTCTTCTTGTCTGCCTCTCTTGTTTGTCGTCTCTTTGTCTGTCTCCTGTCTTGTCTCGTCTCCTTCTTGTCTGCTCGTCTTGTTTGTCTCTCTTCTTGTCTGCTCGTCTTGTTCTGTCCTCTTCTCGTCCTGCTGATCTCTGTCTTCGTCGGTCGTTGTCTGTCTCTTCTTGTCTGCTCGTCTTGTTCTGTCTCTTCTTGTTGCTTCGTCGTTTCTGTCTCTTCTTGTCTGCCTCGTCTTGTTGTGTCTCTTCTTGTCTCTCGTCTGTTCTGTCTCTTCTCTTGTCTGCGCGTCGTGGTTGTTGGCTCTTCTTGTCTCGTGTGTTTCTGTGTCTCTTCTTTCTCTCGTCCTTGTCTGTGTCTCTTCTTGTCTGTCTCTTGTTCTGTCTCTTCTTGTCCTGCTCGTCTTGTTGTGTCTCTTCTTCTTGTCTTGCCTCGTCTTGTTTCTGTCTTCGTGTCTCTTCTTGTCTGCTCGTCTTGTTCTGTTCTCTGCCTTGTCTACTCTCTTGTTCTTTTCATCTTCTTGTCTGCTCGTCTTGGTCTTTGTCTCTTCTTGTCTGCTCGTCTGTTTCTGTCTCTTCTTGTCCTGCTCGTCTGTGTTGGGTATTCTGGTTGACATTTGTATCGTTGTCTGCTCTCTTGTTGTTGATCTCTTCTTGTCTCGCTATCGTCTTGTTCTCTCTCGCTTTCTTGTAGCTCGTCTGTCTCTGCTCTTCTTGCTGCTCGTCCTTGTTCAGTATCTTCTTCGTTCTTCTCGTCTTGTGTGTGTCTCGTCTCTGTCTTCCCGTCCTTTTGTTCTCTTCTTGTCTGCTCGTCGTGTTTGTCTCGTTTGTAGCTTCGTTCTGACTCTCTTGTCATCACCTCCGTCTTGTCTGCCTCGTCTTGGTTCTGCTCGTCTTGTCTGCTCTTCTGTTGTGCTCTCGTCTGATCGCTTTTCTGTCTCTTCTTAGGCTCTCGATCGTGCTTCATTGTTTCTGCCGTCTTGCTTCGGTCTGCCCTCTCTTGGTCTGCTCTTATTCTTGTCTGCTCGCTTGTTCTGACAGTCGTCTCTGTTTTTCTCTTTTCCTCTCGCTTGTTCTGTCCTCGTCTTGTCGCGTCCTATGTCTGCTACTCTTCTTCTCTCTGTTCTGCTGTCCTTTCCCCTGCTCCTTTCTTTCCGCCCCTCGCTGCCCGTCGTCTATCCGCCTGCTCGTAGCATCATGTTGCTGTCTACTAGTGTATGTCCGCGTAAAACCACTCCCGGTTTGTAATTCGTCATTTCTTAGTCCTTTCTCGATTAGCTCGCTAAGATAGTTTAAGGGTCGAATATGATCCCGTCTGCTATCCTGACATGCAGCTCATTTTTCCCCTAGGACCCATTGTGTAGATCACAGACCGATGGGGAGCAGGTTCTTCCTCACTCCTGTCCCTTCGCTAGTCTCTACTCGATGTTTAGCCACTAGATACACAGTAGACAGACAGAGGACCAGTGCATGGTCTTACAATGTGTGGATGGTCGAGGCAAACCCGCGGTCATACAATTTTCTGCAGTCTACAGCATCAGATTAGCCCTTCAGAGTAACAACAACAGTAGAAATCAGACAGTAGGGCCAGTCATTGTTGGCCCCTACCATGTGTATGTCATAAACCCGGGTCTACATTCTGCTAGTCCTACATCTAGATTTAGCCCATATTTTGTATAAAACACGTAGAACAGACCAGAGCCATACATTGGTCTACAATTGTGTATTCATAAACCCCGGTCTACATTTCGGTCTTTGCTAGTCCTACATCTAATTTTTCATTTAGCCCATAGTATCCAGTAGACAGACAGATGGCCAGACATTGTCTACGAATTTGTATGTCATAAACCGGGTCTATATTCTGTCTGCAGTCCTACATCTAGATTTAGCCCATAGATACACAGTAGAACCAGACAGAAGGCCAGTACATTGTTCCACATGTGTAATGTCATAAACACGACAAACGGTCTAATTATTCATTTCTGCTGCATATCCTGCTCTAGATTTAGCCATCCTAGATTACAACAGTAGAACAGACATAGGCCTAGTCATTTGTCTACAATGTGTATGTCATAAACCTGGTCCTACAGTCTGCTAGTCCCTACATCTAGATTTAGCCATAGATACACAGTAAGAACACAGTGCCCATCATTGTCTACATGTGTAGTTCATAACCGGGTTCTACATTCTGCTAGTCTCACAAAACAAAAAGAGAATTACCGGTATTAATACATATACTGTAGTTCTGGTTGGTACGGAGATACTATATAATATTGAGAATTACTGGTTATAATACATATACTGTAGTTCTGGTTGGTGTGGGGATACTATATAATATTGAGAATTACTGGTATTAATACATATACTGTAGTTCTGGTTGGTACAGGGATACTATATAATATTGAGAATTACTGGTATTAATACATATACTGTAGTTCTGGTCGGTACAGGGATACTATATAATATTGAGAATTACTGGTATTAATACATATACTGTAGTTCTGGTTGGTACAGGGATACTATATACACCCCCCCACACACACACATTTTAATTTAATTTTTTTTTTTTGGCATCCTCTGGATCAACTGTTAGGAAGAGTTAAAAAAGAAGGTGAAAAGGTTGGACTTGATGACGTATTGGTCTTTATGTGTCTTTATTCAACCTCAATTACTATGTTACTATGATTATGATTATAATCAAATTCTATTTAAGACAAACAAAATATACATTTATTCAAATCTCTGGCCACAACTCATATGGCACACAATTTGGAAATCCTGGTGTGTGTTGAGAGCTGTATAACATGCAACAGGTTTGAAAGAGGAATAATACAAATATCTGCTGTACACTATTATCACAATAGAGATGAGCAGTCTGTGGTCGCTTCTTCCTACTCAGCCCTACTGAGAGCAGAGTAATCCCGTCAGATTTAGGGATTAGCAGGGGCTGGTTGCATTCCCGTGCATTGATTTATCACAAAATACAAAGTGTTGTGTATTCTGCAGCCAGCGACTGACAGAGACGTGTGCAAAAATGTCAGTGCTCAGATCAATGTGCTTCCAACATTCAGAGTTGAATCTGAGGACAAGTGGTGTCCTCATTCTTCTCACAGCAAAAGTAATATTTCATTACTGAGAAATCTTGCTGGATCTCATCTGGGCAAAACTGTTTATCATTATCATTCCTTGCAATGCAAACTGAAATCATATGAGACATTAAACACTAATATAAGATTTACATGCAGTGCTCTGTCATAGAGGAGCATTGGAGTTGCCTCCAGGGTTTCTTTCTGTGCATAAATATGTAGCGTTGTCTGTACTTGGCTGCTTGCTGTGCCAATGCACAGTTAAAGAAGAGTATGTGGCTCCAATTAATTAGGGGGGGTTACACTAGAGCTTGGAGGTTGTTGCATAACTGCACCAGTGGTGAGGTCTTACGTGTAGCTCAACCCAGAAACAGGCCTGATGTTTTATCTCAGCTGAGAAGAGCCATCTCTACAGGGACATTGAAATAATATCTATTTTAGGAAGCTAGTACTTAGCTGGCTGTAGCCTGGATTTTACCTGGCTGACAAAGGGCTGCATATACCTTACCCATGTGACAGAAAATTCTATATTCCCAGCTTCCACCCATACCCATCCAATCACACAAACAGAGCTCTTCTACACAGACCCATTCACTTTTTAATGCCACTTTTTCTCACCCATGGTGTATTATATCTGGTCTTCAACTGTCAATGCAGTGGGAATCTGTAGGAGGACATTGTGAAATGCCTGAACAGGACCTTATTAGACTTATAGCCGTTAGCTGCAGGCCTTGCTCCTAGATAGTATAGACTAGCCTTGTCATTAACAAATCAAGGTTGGGGGATTCAGCAAGCAGACGTAATCCAATCAACCAACAAAGGTCAAGTTAGGCAGTAAGGAGGATTGGAGAGAAGGAATAAGCAAGGATCAAAAGCAAAAGACAAAGTAGTAAATGGATAGCAGTGAGTTACTGAGTCAGAAATCTGAATTCAAGTGAAGATCTTCTAGGAAGTTTTATATATTCATATCTCAGTTACCATAAATCTGTGTTTCTCAACCATTTTATTCTTGTAAAACACAACAATTTTAATGTCTAAGGGAACCCCTACATAAAAAAGAATTATATATTTTATTTATCTCTGTCTTTTTAAGCTATTAAAGGGCATGTTCACCTCCAAAAGTATATTTCATATATAGGTAGATCAGCCCCCCAAAACCATTTAAGTAACAGACCAAAAAAATGCTTCTCTTTGCTGTAAACCCTACCGATAGTTTTCATCTAAGAGCAGCTCCCCTAAGCACCGTGAACACTAAAGAGGACTTTGTTCAGGAGCAATCCCTGGGCAAGCCCTTCAGTCATTGTGTGTGATGTCAGGGTTACCTGGAGATTCCCCATCACCGCAATTCGGCAAAATTCATTACAAAGGTGGATCTATACAGTTCTCTTGAGGAACCTCAGCAATCTCTCAAGGAACTCTAGGGGTCCCCAGACCCCTGGTTGAGAAAGACAGCCACAAATGGAAATATACATTTTTAGTCTGAAATTGTATAAACTGCGCACATAGCTGATTGCTTTAGAAGCTCTGGTGTTGTTTTCTGTGCTTTTAAAGTGAATATATGCTGAAAATATTGTTGTGGTTTTTTTTAAAAAACCCACTGCAGTAAACAATAATTCTTTCCCTAGCTCCTCTTTGTCCACTCGATCCAATCTGAATCATCTTACATTTCAGCTGCTGCTTCTGCTGTGTGCAGTTTTACTGTAGCTGGAATGTCGGCAATGTGAATACAGTACATGGTGGAAAAGGCCATCTCCTAGTGCTGGTTCTTAGTGGTTACTGAGCATGCTTGACTTACAGACAGTCATGTCAGGTTGAAGGTGGGGTCGGTTAAGAGAGGGAGGGGTGATACTGAGCCTGAGCAAAACAAGTACTGGATCCAAGTAAGTGCTGTTTTATGGATTTAATTATATAGATTCAGATGAGGCAAACTCATTTTTCAATATATTTCCCATTTAATCTGCAGCCAAGGTCGGTTTTGCCATTTTAGTCTCCCCTGGTGTCGCTTCCCAATTGAAACTTCTTAACCTCTAGCATTCTTCTTTGTGTAGATTTAAAAACTTACGCAAGGTGATTATTCTGTATACAAACAAGGAGGCTACAGGAAAAACTAAAATGAGAACAACTTATGGCTCTATAACAGAAAAAGATCTCTTGTCTTTTAAAAGAAAAAAAATACTGTGAATGTCGCTCTCCACCCTATTAGTGCAGGGCCCTGACTGCATAAACCAATCAGATGTTACCCTTTTTTCATCTGAAGACATTTGACATTTTTCACCTATATATTTTTTCTATGGTGTAAAATATAATATCATTTAAATCAAACCACCCCTCCAACCATAAAATATCAGTTGTTTGAAAGCTGAAAGATGTAGAGGAATAGTCTGTGATGTTAACTATAATATTTATAATATATAACCAGAAGAACCAGGAAGTAGAAAGAGGGGTAACAGGACATTGTACAGCATTTCAGGGTAGTCTTATATGTCTAACTATTGCAGTTTGGAGGTCTGGGCTGTGATTTACATACAGATTGATGGGTGGACTTGCCCTTTAAGGGAAGTTGGATGTCGAACCACAGTTAGATGGATAGTGCCACATGTGCATACCTGACACCATCTTAAAAGAGTACCGTAGTTTAATAACAATGTTATAGGCTGCAAGGTAAGAATGGGAGGTAGGAGGTGTCCCTTTAACTTTAAAAACACAAATACATACTTAAAATTAGAGATGGTTGAACTTAGTGAAGTTCGGTTTGTTTACGAACTACCAAACTTCTGTAAGAGTTCGGTAGTTTGGAAATAAACCCATTATAGTCTATGGGAGACTAGTTTGAAAAGTTTGGATCAATAACAGCTAAACTAACAATAGTAACTTGCTGTAAATGGCTGTAGCACCTGGGAAATGGTCTGGGGAACATGTCACTGTCACTAAAACTTGTTTAAACACTTCCTTCCCCACGATCGGGCAATTGTGGGGTTTTCCACATGCTACATTCGAGGGTTACTGAAACCGAATGCTAAATTCTAGGATTAGCGAACGGTTCACTAATACAGCCGCGTAAATACAGCCACGAGTTTGTAAAACGAACTAGTTAGAGCCAAACTTGGGTTCAGGTTCAAGCCATCCCTACATTAAATGAATCCAATCACTGCTGAATCTTCTTTTACTGTTAGATACAAGTCTATATAGGTGGTGCCCAATTAAGATTTACCCAGCGAGTGGTACAAAGGAGCATGGGAAATAGAGGAAAAGCAGCATTTTCCCTAACTATCAGCATTTACAGAAGATTAGATCTTCAATACACAAAGAATCCCTTTTAAGTAATTCATAATTAGAATTTGGTGGTACTTTGGCCACGTGTTGGAACCAAGAGCACTAGGCATTAAAAGACTATTCCAGAAAAACTTTTTGGAGACAAAAAAATATAATAACATTTTCTTCTGAATATGAGGTGATGACTTTGCCAACGTACTATTGGGAAAGACTCATCTTCACACTGTAAAACATCTACTAGAATTCCCAACACAAAGATTTGCTAACACAGAGAATTCCCAACTTCAAAAAATATTTCGTTTTAAACACTTTTTTTAGATAACCCTTTTTATTGCCATAAGCTGTCAGGAGGAAGAATATGAGAAAATGTATTTTGTACATTTACAGGTAATATTATGTTCAGGAAGAATTTTGATTGAAGGAACTGCCTGGGGCAAGGGCTATTATATGGTGAAATTTTGGAATCTCATATATAAAAGGGACAGCTTGGAAATAAAAGGAGTTCAGAAAAAAGCAACTAAATTAATAAGGATATTGGAGGTGTTGAAAATATACAGAGAGATTAGACAAGTTAGGGCAGTTTACACTGGAGTAAACAACCTATGCCATCACACAAGGCACCCAGGGTGAAGCAGCTAGACCTGTAAGTGGGGTTTATTCATTATGATTGTGTTGAGGTAATTGTCACTTTAAAGGGAAAGTTCAGTGAAAAATATTTTTAAAATTCTTTGTTTACATTATGCATACCTGGATATTCTCCATATACTCTTCCATTTTGAAAAATCTGTTGAATGTATACCCCTTGCTGTTCCCTGCTGTTGAAATTGAGGAGCTATAATGGTCCTTCTTCCCAGGATGCACGTTTCCTTGGAAAGTTTGTTAAAGGGCAAGTCCAACCCTCAAATGAAAACATATATACAGGTAAATCACCCCCCAAAACCCTAAAGGTTCATTCACACTAGAATGCGTTTTGATGCTTTTACATCGGCAGTGCACATAGAAACGAATGGTGCCATTTACATTAAAGCTCTGCGATGTAGTGTAGTGCGTGCAACGCACTGCATGCAGCATTTTGGTGCATTACCACACAGCATTGCCATTGAAAATAATGACATGCATTGTATGTTTATGCATCAGAACAATGCACGCAATCGCGATGTGTGAACGAGCCCTAAACTGTAAAAGGTGGAAATCTGAACTTTATAAGTCTAACCTGAAATCCTGCACAATGTCCTGTTTCCCCTGTTTCTGCTTCCTGGTTCTTCCAGTTAGCAACTGTCAGTTATGGATTTGTCAGTTGACATCACAGCCAATGACTGAATGCTAATCCCCTAGCTGCCTCTTCTGAGCATGTTCAGGCTCAGTACCGGGTCACTAAACTGTTCAGTTTCCATGAGGCATCCAGAAGCATAACAGGCATACAGTAATGAAGTCAAAGAACAAAGTAGGATATATCAACATATTTTAAATAGGCCATTCTTTCTAAAAGGTCTTATTATGAGGGTGGAGTTGTCCTTTAATAGTAATTTTCTATGGATTGGCTGTTGGGTGGGTCAGACATGCTCAGATCTCTACTGTGCAACTGAATCAACCCAGGCATTGAGTCAAGGGCAAGACCATAATGGTTTCTAGGGATGGCATAGAACTCGAACTCGAACCCGAGTTCGAGCCGAACTGTTCGAGTTCGAACGGACCCGGACTTCTCGAACTATCTCAGACGCGGACTTTCGATATTTCCCGGACTTTCGATGATTTATCGAATGTTCGAACATTGGAATCCGCGAGTAAAATGTACATGGTATCTAGGCGGGAACATCGAATCTGCGAGTAAAGTCTCCATTACAGCCTATACGCGAGTATCGAATCTGCGAGTAAAATGTGCATGTTACCTCGAACGTTCGAACGCGAAAGCTCGAAAGTAGCGCGCGTGAGAGTAAAATCGATTTTATGAAAGTCCTGGATATTGGAATATGCTCCCCAGACCATTTCCCAGGTCCCACAGCCATTTACATTAAGTTACCATTAATATTTTAGTTGTATTTGACTCGAACTTTTCGAACTATTTGCCTCCCATAGACTTTAATGGGTCCGTTTTCGAACTTTCGAACTTTCGAACTTTTACAATAGTTCGACCATCTCTAATGGTTTCTATTAGGGGTCTTGCAAACAGGAAGTCAGTATTTTGGAAGCATTTATTTATACACAGACAAAATGCTGAATGGGCAGGTTAAAGAGGAACTGTGGTCTCCAAACAAGTTAAGTTTAAATGAAAGGCAAGTTTCCTACCTTTAAAACGAGCCATCAACCACCACTCTACGTGCTCCACAGCCCAAGATATAAAGAAATGACTGACCAGAAAGTTAATGGGTGGGAGGCTGACATGTGACATTCCTAAGTGCCGCCGGCGAGCACAGCCTCAGACTCCCTCAGTGTGTGAGGGAGACAGGAAGTCCCTCCTTTTCTCTGCTGTGTGAAGTCCTGACAGAGAAGGTAAGGGGGGTCTGAGTAACCCACGGCACCCGCGAGTGGGAGGGGCTTAGACACCCGCGAGTGGATGGGGCTTAGACACCCGCGAGTGGGGCTTAGACACCTATAAGTGGGTGGGGATTAGACACACACAATTGGGCGGGGCTTAGACACCCATGAGTGGGCAGGGCCACATGGGGCTGTAAGATAATGGGCCATGGGGGGCCTGCAACTGGAGGGACCATGGGGTCCATGAGTGGGAGGGACCAGGGGGGCTGCAAAGGGGAGGAGGAGACAGAAAGGACAGATTGAATGACAGTTTCAGAGCAGGAAGCAGGAACTGCAGGGGACCTGGTGATGCTGCGGCCATATCACACACAAAAATGTAAATATCTTCAAAACTATGCAAAATAAACAATGGAAATAAATTGCAAAAATTCCCAGGGGAGCCATTCCTATCAATTTACCTCAATTTACCTAAAGTCATTTTTGGACCACAGTTCCCCTTTAAGGTTTATGATGGGGAAATACTGCTATTTTTTTCCTAAAAGTATATATATTTGAACTGAACTTCCCCTTTAATTTCGGTCCTGATTGCAGGTAACTTTTGTAAATCAGTTTTACAAAATACCTCATGAAAGTTTAACTTAAAACTATTTTTTAAAAAATGCAGTTGTTGACAATTACATTGACATATTAGATGCCTTTTCAAAGCCCCTGAAAAGATTTTCAAGCAAAGAAATATTGATCAGAAGATTTGGATAATTAATGGCATGGAGGAATATAACAAAATCATTTAAGACTAAAGAATGGCAATGAATGGAGAACACTAATTAACATTCTACATACCTACTACAGGTTCTAAACAGGTTCTGTGGAAACCTATGTTCCTTAGAGCTCAATTTATCAATAGATTCCCAGTGAGTATATAGGACATGGTTGTATTATGTTCGTGTTTGACTGGCATATGATGGGTTAATTCTGTCTAAGCCTTGAAAGACCAATGATAACATTATCACTGTCTGTGTAGGGTCCAAGAGATGCTCTTATAATGTAAGGACCACCCCTGTGAGTAAAGGACTGACATCAGTGGCAAATATAGATTATCCTTTAATAAGCTTCTGACCTCCTGCCTAAAGGCTTCTACCAAGGTTTAATTTGCCATCCAGTTTTTGTAGCACGAGTTCTAAAGTCAATAGGGTATTGAGCTACAGTACAGATAGATGGAGGGAATGCACAATTAACTGGGACCAGATACGGTCTTGCTGCAAAAATTGATGTATAAAAGTAGGATGAAGCTCTTGTCACTGGAAAAAGCCATTTTATTCCCTATGTGTAACGCCTATGACAATGGAGTTCACATAACTGCACAGAACATGGCGCTTCCCTGCTACCCAGCCAATACATCAGATCACATGAATGAAAAGCCTTCCAACCACGCCAAGGTAACCCCAGTCTGGAAGGTCCTAACTTCTAACCTGTTTTTACTTCAATTACCATTAGCAAACTTTTGCATTTCTCATACTTGTGCAAGCATTACATTACTTCTCAAACATTACAGATGCTTGGCACAGCCCACTCACATGCAAAGAAATGATTCTCCAATTAAAACATTACAGGTATCAAATATTAACCCCTCATACACAGGACAAATCCACCCACCCACCCTAAAATACAACAGGTGCCATTCACCACCTCCCTTCTATACAGCAAATAAACTCAGTTTATGAAATACTGAAGTCTAGCACTGCCTTTCTGACACAGAGGACATACTGATCATCCTTCATACACTGCAGGTTACAGTCGCTGCTCTCTCAACACAAAACATACCCACCGCTCTCTTCCTTTATTAATTACAGCACAATTCTCTGCTCTCATTCTGTAAAGGAAATACCTTGCCTTTTAATAAACTACTTCAGTCCAGCACTGCCCTCCTAACACAGAGAACATACCCACCATCCTCCACACACTGCAAGTTCCAGTCACTGTACCCATCCCCCTTTATATATTGCAGGTACCATTCCCTTCCCTCCTTAAACACTGGGCCTACCCCGTCCTACAGATGCCATGCGCTTCCCCATTACACAGAACGTATTCAAGCCCTCTGCCATAAAAATATCATGCAAATACACAGCCCTTTTGCCCAACATTGGTGCAATTTACTGCAGAGGGCATAACAAGCCTTTGTCATCCTCTACAGGTGCCATGCACTGCCCCCTTAAGCACATCACATGCCCAGCCCCCTTCCTATACTACAGGTGCCATGACACACAGCTTTCTTGCAAAGCAATTGCACATATCTCCCATGACACACAGACTTGCTATTTACCTACTGACAAGACTGCAGTTCTGGGGCAATTAGATTTCTTCTGATGCCTCTCAGTATAAATAAGGATGCAGCCCCCTAACCTGCATGGTCCTCTCTCTCCCTGGATATAGGTTTCTGGAGCATCTCACTAACTCACAGTGATGCCACCAGAATACAAAATGAGGTGATTCCTCCCCTGGGAGAGTAGGGGGAATAAAGGATATGAAGAAAGGAGTCACCACTAAAGGCATCTGACGAGAAAGAAAAAGGCAAACAGAAAAATGGTTTGAGAAAACAAAATAAGTACATATATAATGGATACAGTATATGGACATCAATGTTCATTAAATGAATGGATACACACACATAATATATGTATAATGCAATTACATTTCTGTACACCATTACAAATTAGCATTTTCATTTATTTATGTATCTAGGAACAAATCCCACAGTGCTGTGCAATGAGATTACCAACCGACTGGAGTGCAGTGATCACAAAAAATGAAACAAACCTTGCAGAGGGCACTGCTTCAGCCTACAGGGGGCTATGAATATTTCATTGCTATTAATACTATCATTATCTGCTAGGCAGTAAATGCTCCAGTTTACCGTATGATTCTGCACAAATAGCATTAATATCACCCTTTATCTCAGTGCCCCATCATTCACGCAGGAGCTTGGTATATTTACATAAAGAGGTGTTTTTCCCACACTGTTTAAGGGCAACAAATCCATCCCAAACCACCCTCTCCTTATAGTACCCAGGATAAGCACCTAAACTGTTAGGTCCTCATCCCCAGGCTTGCTGTCTTTTCACAAACAAAGCAGTGAAAGACCAGCATGACGTGCTGCCCCTTTCCAAAGTCTGGGACTCCTCCCAGACTATCCAATGGGAAGACGGGTTATTCGCTGAATGTGTCTTTCCGTTGATTAGGTTTGGAAACCAGAAAGCGGACAGAGTAAGATTGGGGCTACAAGCTCAACTACAATTGGGAAGTTAAAGCAAACTCAGCAGTTTAGATCCTTAACATGGGTACTTTTTGGTAAGGGGGGTTGGTTTGGGAGGTTTGCACTGACTATAGTTTTCCTTAAATCTGCAGCAATCAATAAGATGGTATCAAATGTTTTTTTTTTAAACTTTAGTAAACCACTTAAAGGTAAAATCTGATTGGTTGTTGCAACTTAACAGCATAGGCATTTTTTTCCATATCAGGAGGGGGGGAGAAGCACCTCCACTATTGTCTCCCCTCCAACCCCCCGAGTCTGTATCTGTACCTGGTCCTCTGTTCAACTTTGCACTGGTGTTGGATATTTACTGTTCCTATGTGTATATAAGGTTGTGATTTCTTAGTTTCTTTCATAACATCCAGCCAGATAAACGGGACTTAGGACTCCCGAAATCTTGCTATTTTTGTTGTCTAGTTAGCCAATAAAAGGTATCACAACTCTACTTTAACAGTGATTTAAGATGCTACAGTTGTTTTCTGGTGGGAGAGAAGGTTTTTCATGCCTTGGCTTTCAGAATTTCTATAGCTGGATTAAAGCTCCCTGGTTGGTTTCTATCCAGGCCAAGGTAAGGATATTTATCTGTAGTGTTTAGTATACAAGTTATTCAGGGTGAAGGAGGGGTAAATGAATTGGCTTTTTGTTTTCTTCTGGAACACGATTCATTGGAAATGCCAAGTTGTGCTGAATTTCTCCAGACTTGACTGTTCTTTCTCCATTGGAGAACCTGCCCGCCCTTAAGATAAAATCCACTTATCTTCCTCACCTCCCAAACTCTGAGACTGTTATAGTTACTTACTTCCCAGCAGTCCCTGAAACCCACAAATGCTGTCTCTCTTCATACTTGCAGCAGTGAGTTACTGCCATGACAGTGACATCACAGCCAATGACTGACTCTTCATTCTATGATTTCCGCGCCTCCTATGTAAAAGCTCTCTGAGCTTACAGAGAAGGCGAGGACCGGGAAAGAGAAGTGTGTGGCAGAGAAATGTATTGTGGGCTTCAAGAACCAAGGGAGGGTAAGTAAACTATAATGATCTCGAGATTTGTGGGGGAAGGTGAGAATATTATTTCCATGTAATATCGGGTTACTGTCATTACTGCATCCCAAGAACCCGGAAGGAAGAGGAGTGCGGAGGGTATTGCATCGCCCTGATGGTATTTGATGAGGCTGTGCTAGATTACAAATATGATCAGTCTGTTGATTTGTACGTTAGTATAGAGGGGTTCATAGTAGGGGGCAATGGGTATCAATAAATAAGTGATATATGGACAGTACTATTAAGGCTCATACAGACATCCGATTCTGTCCATGACCTGTGACCCCCGCGCTCACACGCGTGAAAAAGGACGTTTCGGCTGATAATCATGCGTGTGTATACATTTGGTCAGGGTTCATTAATCCGCCATGGCAGACAAAGTTGTGCATCAGTATCAGTATATGCATCAGCACCACCCCACAGACAAAGCACTAACACAAGTAAGCCTTACTTAAGATGTCTGTATGCTGTGATGTTCTGTCTGTGCATTTACAGGGTTATTCAATAAAAGTTCTTATCGTTTAAAATGGTGCTAATTTTGCCCCAACCAGTCAGATGTTAGCTTTCAAATGTTAAATAAAATCTGATTGGTTGGGGCAAAATTAGCACCATTTTAAACGATAAGAACTGTTATTGAATCTCCCTGTTAGTGCGTTACGTAATGATGTACGCAATCTATACAAGCACACACTACAGCTACTGAAAGACTGTAAGCGCAAGTGGCAGAGTTGATTTGAAGAGAGCCAAGGCAAGCAGCATTCAGCAGTGTATTATGTGTGCCCAGGGGGATGTTTTGGAAGTTGTGCTAGGCGCCAGTAGCAAATCTTGCACAGGGTGCTATTTAACCTAAGGCCGACCCTGTATATCTCCCTATCTCTCTACCATATGTCTCTATATAGCTGTCTGTCTATCTATCTAAATCTATCTAAATAAGGTGCACTCTACCTACGTGGCTTTTTCCAGCCTTGCCTGGGTGCTTCCAGTCAAGATCCCACAACATGTACCAATACAATGGAGCACTCACAGGTCTTGTGAATCAAATATAGGTTTATTAATCCATGTACACAAACAGCAACATTTCGGGCTGGTGCTAAGACCACGGCTTAGCTCCAGGTTTCATTGCATTGGTATCTATCCATCCATCCATCCCTCCATCCATCCCTCCCTCCCTCCCTCTCTCTCTCTCTCTCTTTATCCATCCATCCATCTATCTGTTCAGTCTGGTGCTAAGACCTTTATCAGGCCATGACTTAGCTCCAGGTTTCATTGCATTGGTATCTATCTACCTATCTACCTATCTATCTATCTATCTATCTATCTATCTATCTATCTATCTATCTATTTTCCAGTCTCTCTTCATATTCAAGCTCAATGGCGTAACTAGGAATCACTGGGCCCCCCAGCAAAACTAGGATGGGGCTCCTATCCGTGCTTCATCCACAGTGGTTTTCTTGGGGGTGGGGTGGGGGTGGCTATATCTGTCTGGGAAAATAAGAAGATGGGCCCCCTTGGCTCCTGGGCCCCCCTGCGATTGCTTCCCTCGCTCCCCTCTAGTTATGCCCCTGTCCAAGCTCCCACCAATTCCCTTTAGTTGCCCTTCTCTGAACCCTTTCCATTTCAAAGATGTCCTTTTTGTACACAAGATTCCAAAATTGCACTGCATATTCCAAATGAGGCCTTATCAATGCTTTGTAAAGCGGGAGAATAACATTTTCTTCCCTTGAATCCATACCTCTCTTTATACAAGACAATACCATGCTGGCTCTGGCTGTTGCTGCCTGACACTGCTTGCTTCCTTTATGTTTGTTATCCACCAACATTGAATGTCATCTGCCACTTAGCAGCCTAATGTGACAATCTATCTAGATCTCCCTGCAACGATTGCACATCCTCTGACGTTTTTAATGGTCAACAACATTTTGTGTCATCAGCAAACACAGAAACCTTGCAGACAATACCCACTTCAAAATCATTAATACATAGATTAAATAGAAGCAGTCCCAACACAGAACCCTGTGGCACCCTACTTAGCACTTTAGTCCATAATGATGAAGCCCCATTAAAAACTACTCTCTGCATCCTATTTATTAACCAATTTTCTATCCATGTACAAATGTGCCTCCCCAGACCAACAGACCTTAGCTTATACATTAGTCGATAGATAGACGTCCATCCATCTATCTATCTATCTATCTATCTATCTATCTATCTATCTATCTATCTATCTATCTATCTATCTATCTATATATCTCTCTCTATCTATTATCTATCTATATACCTCTCTGCCTATCTATCTATCTCTCTGCCTATCTATCTATCTATCTATCTATCTATCTATCTATCTATCTATCTCTCATTCTATATATATCTCTCTTTCTATCAATCTCTCTCTCTCTATCTATTTCTATCTCTCTCTATCCATCCATCTATCTATCTATCTATCTATCTATCTATCTATCTATCTATCTATCCCCAGCACTTTGGCTTTTTAAAATGAGGGAAGAGGCCATCCAGTGCTTTATATTAAAGGCAAGGAACCTCCATTAAAGGGGCATGTGTGGGGGTGCTATTACCACACGGAGGCTGACAGTCCTCAACAATATACATACAATTACAAGGATTGTGGAAGCACTCCAATTAGGCTAATTTACAACTACATTTAGACGGAAGTTGTACTGATCTGGTCAAACATTTATACAAACATAGAAAAGATAATCAATGCACATTCCTAGGCCCCATACAATATCATATTATCTGACACACTGGCAACTTTATAAACCAAAGGGGTTTTAGTATACTACTGTGTGATCACATGAATGAAAAGCGCTTCCACCACCGTCAAGGTAACCCCAGTCTGGAAGGTCCTAACTTCAACTTTTTTTACTTCAATTACCATAGCAAACTTTTGCATTTCTCATACTTGTGCAAGCAGTACATTACTTCTCAAACATACAGATGCTTGGCACAGCCCACTCACATGCAAAGAAATGATTCTCCAATTAAAACATTACAGGTATCAAATATTAACCCCTCATACACAAGGACAAATCCACCCACCCACCCTAAAATACAACAGGTGCCATTCACCACCTCCTTCTATACAGCAAATAAACTCAGTTTATGAAAATACTGAAGTCTAGCAATGCCTTTCTGACCACAGAGGACATCTGATCATCCTTCATACACTGCAGGTACAGTCGCTGCTCTCTCAACACAAACATACCCACCGCTCTCTTCCTTTATTAATTACAGCACAATTCTCTGCTCTCATTCGTAAAGGAAATACCTTGCCTTTTAATAAACTACTTCAGTCCAGCACTGCCCTCCTAACACAGAGAACATACCCACCATCACTCCACACACTGCAAGTTCAGCACTGTACCCATCCCCCTTTATATATTGCAGGTACCATTCCCTTCCCTCCTTAACACTGGGCCTACCCGTCCTACAGCTGCCATGCGCTTCCCCATTACACAGAAACGTATTTCAAGCCCTGCCATAAAAATATCATGCAAATACACAGCCCTTTTGCCCAACATGGGTGCAATTTACTGCAGAGGGCATAACAAGCCTTTGTCACCTCTACAGGTGCCATGCACTGCCCCCTTAAGCACACAAATGCCCAGCCCCTTCCTATACTACAGGTGCCATGACCACAAAGCTTCTTGCGCAAGCAATTGACACATATCTCCCATGACACACAGACTGCTATTTACTACTGACAAGACTGCAGTTCTGGGGCAATTAGATTTCTTCTGATGCCTCTCAGTTATAATAAGGATGCAGCCCCCTAACCTGCATGGTCCTCTCTCTCCCTGGATATAGGTTTTCTGGAGCATCTCACTAACTCACAGTGATGCCACCAGAATAAAAAATGAGGTGATTCCTCCCTGGGAGAGTAGGGGGAATAAAGGATATGAAGAAAGAGTCACCACTAAAGGCATCTGACGAGAAAGAAAAAGGCAAACAGAAAATGGTTGATGAAAACAAAATAAGTACATATATAATGGATACAGATATGGACATCAATGTTCATTAAATGAATGGATACACACACATAATATATGTATAATGCAATTACATCTTTTGTACACCATTACAAATTAGCATTTTCATTTATTTAGTGTATCTAGGAACAATCCACAGTGCTGTGCAATGAGATACAACCGACTGGAGTGCAGTGATCACAAAAATGAAACAAACCTTGCAGAGGGCACTGCTTCAGCCTACAGGGGGCTATGAATATTTCATTGCTATTAACACATCATTATCTGCTAGGCAGTAAATGCTCCAGTTTACCGTATGATTCTGCACAAATAGCATTAATATCACCCTTTATCTCAGTGCCCATCATTCACGCAGGAGCTTGGTATATTTAATAAAGAGGTGTTTTTCCCACACGTTTAAGGGCAACAAATCCATCCCAAACCACCCTCTCCTATAGTACCAGGATAAGCACCTAAACTGTTAGGTCCTCATCCCCAGGCTTGCTGTCTTTTCACAAACAAAGCAGTGAAAGACCAGCATGACGTGCTGCCCCTTTCCAAAGTCTGGGACTCCTCCCAGACTATCCATGGGAAGAGGGTTATTCGCTGAATGTGTCTTTCCGTTTGATTAGGTTTGGAAACCAGAAAGGGACAGAGTAAGATTGGGCTACAAAGCTCAATACAATTGGGAAGTTAAAGCAAACTCAGCAGTTTTAGATCCTTAACATGGGTACTTTTGGTAAGGGGGGTTGGTTTGGGAGGTTGCACATGACTATAGTTTCCTTAAATCTGCAGCAATCAATAAGATGGTATCAAATGTTTTTGTAAACTTTAGTAAACCACTTAAAGGTAAAATCTGATTGGTTGTTGCAACTTAACAGCATAGGCATTTTTTCCATATCAGGAGGGGGGGAGAAGCACCTCCACTATTGTCTCCCCTCCAACCCCCCGAGTCTGTATCTGTACCTGGTCCTCTGTTCAACTTGCACTGGTGTTGGATATTTACTGTTCCTATGTGTATATAAGGTTGTGATTTCTTAGTTTTTCATAACTCCAGCCAGATAACGGGACTTGAGACTCCCGAAATCTTGCTATTTTTGTTGTCTAGTTAGCCAATAAAGGTATCACAACTCTACTTTAACAGTGATTTAAGATGCTACAGTTGTTTTCTGGTGGAGAAAGGTTTTTCATGCCTTGGCTTTCAGAATTTCTATAGCTGGATTAAAGCTCCCTGGTTGGTTTATCCAGGCCAAGGTAAGGATATTTATCTGTAGTGTTTAGTAAAAGTTATTCAGGTGAAGGAGGGGTAAATGAATTGGCTTGTTGTTTTCTTCTGGAACACGATTCATTGGAAATGCCAAGTTGTGCTGAATTTCTCCAGACTTGAATGTCTTTCTCCATTGGAGAACTGCCCGCCTTAAGATAAATCCACTTATCTTCCTCAACCCCAAACTCTGAGATGTATAGTTACTTACTTCCCACAGTCCCTGAAACCCACAAATGCTGTCTCTCTTCATACTTGCAGCAGTGAGTTACTAGCCATGAACAGTGGACATCACAGCCAATGACTGACTCTTCATTCTATGATTTCCGCGCCTCCTATGTAAAAGCTCTCTGAGCTTACAGAGAAGGCGAGGACCGGGAAAGAGAAGTGTGTGTGGCAGAGAAATGTATTGTGGGCTTCAAGAACCAAGGGAGGGTAAGTAAACTATAATGATCTCGAGATTTGTGGGGGAAGGTGGGAGATATTATTTCCATGTAATATGGGTTACTGTCATACTGCATCCAAGAACCCGGAAGGAAGAGGAGTGCGGAGGGTATGCAAGTCGCCCTGATGGTATTGATGAGGCTGTGTAGATTACAAATATGATCAGTCTGTTGTTTGTACGTTAGTATAGAGGGGTTAGTAGGGGGCAATGGGTATCAATAATAAGTGATATATGGACAGTACTATTAGGCTCATACAGACATCCGATTCTGTCCATGACCTGTGACCCCCGCGCTCACACGCGTGAAAAAGGACGTTTCGCTGAAATCATGCGTGTGTATACATTTGGGTCAGGGTTCATAATCCGCCATGGCAGACAAGTTGTGCATCAGTATCAGTATATGCATCAGCACCACCCCACAGACAAAGACTAACACAAGTAAGCCTTACTAAGATGTCTGTATGCTGTGATGTTCTGTCTGTGCATTTACAGGGTATTCAATAAAAGTTCTTATCGTTTAAAATGGTGCTAATTTGCCCCAACCAGTCAGATGTTAGCTTCAAAATGTAAATAAAATCTGATTGGTTGGGGCAAAATTAGCACCATTTTAAACGATAAGAACTGTTATTGAATCTCCCTGTTGTGCGTTACGTAATGATGTACGCAATCTATACAAGACACACTACAGCTAACTGAAAGACTGTACAGCGCAAGTGGCAGAGTTGATTTGAAGAGAGCCAAGGCAAGAGCAGTCAGCAGTGTTATTATGTGTGCCCAGGGGGATGTTTTGGAAGTTGTGCTAGGCGCCAGTAGCAAATCTTGCACATGGTGCTATTTAACCTAAGGCCGACCCTGTAATCTCCCTATCTCTCTACCATATGTCCTTATATAGCTGTCTGTCTATCTCTAAATCTTATCAATAAGGTGCACTCTACCTACGTGGCTTTTTCCAGCCTTGCCTGGGTGCTTCCAGTCAGATCCCACAACATGTACCAATACATGAGAGCACTCACAGGTCTTGTGAATCAAATATAGGTTTAGTAATCCATGTACAACAACAGCAACATTTCGGGCTGGTGCTAAGACCACGGCTTAGCTCCAGGTTTCTTGCATTGGTATCTATCATCCATCATCCCTCCATCCATCCCTCCCCCTCCCTCTCCTCTCTCCTCTCTCTCTTTATCCATCCATCATCTATCTGTTCAGTCTGGTGCTAAGACCTTTATCAGGCCATGACTTAGCTCCAGGTTTCATGCATGGTATCATCTTACCTATCTACCTATATAGCTATTATCTATCTATCTATCTATCTATCTATCTATCACTTTTCCAGTCTCTCTTCATATTCAAGCTCAATGGCGTAACTAGGAATCACGGGCCCAGCAAAACAGGATGGGGCTCCTATCCGTGCTTCATAAACAGTGGTTTTCTTGGGGGTGGGGTGGGGGTGGCTATATCTGTCTGGGAAAATAAGAAGATGGGCCCCTTGGGCTCCTGGGCCCCCTGCGATTGCTTCCCTCCGCTCCCTCTAGTTATGCCCTGTCCAAGCTCCCACCAATTCCCTTTAGTTGCCTTCTCTGAACCCTTTCCATTTCAAGATGTCTTTTTGTACACAGATTCCAAAATTGCACTGCATATTCCAAATGAGGCCTTATCAATGCTTTGTAAAGCGGAGAATAAACATTTTCTTCCCTTGAATCCATACCTCTCTTTATACAAGACAATACATGCTGGCTCTGCTGTTGCTGCCTGACACTGCTTGCTTCCTTTATGTTGTTATCCACAACATTGAATGTACATCTGCCACTTAGCAGCCTAATGGACAATCTATCTAGATCTCCCTGCAACGATTGACATCCTCTGACGTTTTAATGGTCAACAACATTTTGTGTCATCAGCAACACAGAAACCTTGCAGACAATACCCACTTCAAAATCATAATACATAGATTAAATAGAAGCAGTCCAACACAGAACCCTGTGGCACCCTACTTAGCACTTTAGTCCTAATGATGAAGCCCATTAAAAACTACTCTCTGCATCCATTATTAACCAATTTTCTATCCATGTACAAATGTGCCTCCCCAGACCAACAGACCTTAGCTTACATTAGTCGATAGATAGACGCACCATCTATCTATCTATCTATCTATCTATCTATCTATCTATTCTATCTATCTATCTATCTATAAACCTCTCTCATTATCTATCAATACTCTCTCGCCATCATACCCTATCTATCTACTATCATCTATCTCACAAATATCTCTCTTCTATCAATATATCTCTCTCTATCTTTCATCTCTCTCTATCCATCCCTATCTATCTTATCTATCTTATCTATACTATCTATCTATCTATCATCTATCTATCTATCTATCTCTTCTGCCATGCCTGCCTAATATGTATCTATCTATCTATCTCTATGCCTATCTATCTGCCTCAATCTGTATCATATCATCTCTATCCTGTAGTCTATCTATCTATCTATCTCTCTCTCCCTCTCTCTCTCTCTCTCTCTCTCTCTCTCTCTATATACTATAAATATATATAATAATATATCTTTCTATCTATCTACTATCATGATCTATCATCTATATCTCTGCATCTATCTATCTATCTATCTATCTATTATCTCATTTTTTTCTCTCTCTTTCTATCTATCTATCTCTTGCCTATCTATCTATCTATCTATCTCTCTCTATCTGTCTGTCTATCTCTCTCTCTCTGCAGAGCAATTATTAATTGCCAGATTATTATACAGTGTAACAGACAGCAACGTTTTGGTCTTCTATTAGGACCTTTATCAAGCTATAGGTATTATAATATAATAATATATATATATTATATATATATATATATATATATATATATATATATATATAATATAACACCATATATATATGTATATATATATAGATAGATAGATAGATAGATAGATAGATAGATACTATCTATCTAATTGTCCAGTATGTGTGCACTCAGACTTTCAATATATTCCAATTCAGTTTTAAGATGCCCAGGTGCCAGCCTTTCAATATATTCCAATGCAGTTTTAAGATGCCCAGAATTCTAGACTCAAAATACCAAACCAGGATATAATTGCAGAGCACTCTTGGGTCTTGTGCAAAAAAACAGATTAATCCAGTGTAACAGACAGCTATCTGTTACACTGGATTAATAAATCTGTTTTTGACAAGACCCAAGAGTGCTCTGCATTATATCCTGGTTTGCAGGGGAGGACAGGGCCAGTAGGATGAGGGGCAAATGCCCCCTGGGCTGGTCTCCAACGAAAGATTTGGGCTGCCACAGAAGATATTATTAAGTTACATGTTTTAAAGGCACAGCGCACACCTCTAGCTCTAATATGGGAGGGAACAGGAAGCCTAGTTCAAATCGTTTACCATTCAGCCCTCCAGTTCATAGCAGTGTTAGTCAGTCCTCCAGTTTATTAGCAGTGTAAGTCAGTCCTCCAATTCATTTGCCAGTGTCATAGCCCTCCAGTTCATTAGCCAGTGTTGTCAGCGCTCGAGATCATTGGACAGTGTTGTCAGCCCTTCAGATCATTAGCCAGTGTAAGTTAGCCCTCCGCTTATTTGCAGTGTTGCCAGCTCCAGTTCATTAGCCGGTGTTAGTCGGAAAAGTTTGGGTAGTATAACTTGACCTAGAAAGTATACCCAGGGTGCAACCTACCGTGAAAGTGCACTTGGGTATTTGCCCCCCAGGCCAAAAGGTCCCAGTCCTCCCTTACTGGTTGGTATCTATCTATCTATCTATCTACTATCTATCTAGCTATCTATCAGCCCTATCGATATCTATCGTCCCATCCTATCATCTACTATCATCATCTATCATAATACTACCCCCTAACATCCTCTCAATCATCATCATCATCTCTACACTATCATCACACATCCCCTATCACACTAACACACTACATCACATCATCACATACTACTACTAACTATCAGCATCATCTACCCTCCTTTTACTATCTATCTATCTATTATCTTCTCTCTCTATCGATCATCTCTCTTATATCTACCTCTCTCTCACACACTATACTCCTCCTCCACAATATATTCTCTCATCTCTTATCTATCATCATATCTCCTCTCTCTCTCTCTCTCTCTCTCTTATATCGATTATCTATCTCTCTCTCTCTCTATATAATATATATAGATATCTATCGATATCTATCATCTATCTATCTATCTTATCTATCTATCTATCTATCTATCTATCTATCTATCTTCAGCTTCTCTCCTCTCTTATCGCGAATCCCACCAGTTGACAGTAGAGGGCCATTGATGACCTGCTGCTTGTGTGTCTCTCTTGTCTTAAACCCAGCTAGGGTGTCCGATAAGCTTATAAGGCACCGGGGAGATCAGGGGGAGGAATGTCGGACAAACTGATCTTAGCCACAATATCCAAGGGAATCTGCTGCAGAACCTCTTGCCCGCTCCCCCCCCCCCCTCCATCACCCGACAAACAGTTTGGATGACGTAAAAGATGAGCTACAGGTTCCCAAGAGGTTCTGCACCAGCTGTTCCCATTACTGGGCGGGGGGTGGATCTGGTTATTGAAGGACTGGGCGTATGGGTGGATGGGCATTGCCAATGTAATGTAATTGCAGGCAGACACACCAGGGACCCTGGTAAATGACATGGAATTCCCATCACTGTGTCAATACCCCAAGCAGAACCCACCGTGACTGGTTAGGAGGGCAATGCCCCAGACAGATGCCCCCTTCATTGTAATACCCCCAGCCCCAGTTGTCTGTACCACTGGTTTGGGTCCCAATTCAAATCACTCCCCTGACATCATCACCCCACTTACCACTGCCCCCCACTTACCACTGCCCCCCATCTGTCACTGCCCCCCACTTACCACTGCCCATATCTATCACTGCCCCCACTTACCACTGCCTCACATCTACCACTGACCCCCACTTACCACTGCCTCCCACCTACCACTGCCCCTACCAATGCCCCCTTTCTCACTTACTCTCATTCGCTCCCCCTCCCGTCTATGGGCAGTGAGTGTGCGCGCTGGTGGATCTCTGCACTGCAGCCTCCTCCTCCTCCCCTCCTCTCCCGTGCTAGCATCGCTGCAGTGTTAGGCATCAGCCCCCTGTCAAGGAAAAGAAGAAGCCGGAGAGGTTGGAGCAGGGAACCCTGGCAAGATGCTCAATAACCTGAAAGAGTGTGAGGAGGGAGAAGGTGGTACAGCCAAGGTAAGTGCATTGGATGTGTGTGGTGGGGGTAGGGGATCACATATCTGCAGTGACTCCACGAAGGAAAAATGCCCCCCCTCCCCTCACAGAAGATTCATTTCTGTAAAGCTAGTAGTTCCATTCACCCCTTACATGTGATATTCTGACAATTGAAGCCCCTCTCCCCACATCCTCAATGCTGCAGGCATCCATGGCTCCCTTACCAGCTGTACCTTTTCTTGCCCAATGGCAGCTGCTTACATTACAAATGACAGAACTCTGTAGGTGGTCACATATGAAAGATTCTAGTCCCCTCTACTGCCCCCCCCCCATTAGTTTCTGCACCCCAGGATTCTGGGTGAAATCCTGCAGTTGCTTCTGCATATACTGAATCTGCTCCTGTTCCTGCTCTTTCTACACTTGTGGCACTGACTCTGCAATGGACCCCTATAGTTCTGCATCTGCTTAGTCACTAGTCCTTGCATATCCAGGTTACCAATGTGTTTGAACCTTTAGCTGTCTATTATTCTGCTCCCCCCATGCTCTGTCTGCCTTTGACTCTGGTCACCTAGCTGCCCTACCCCCATTTCCAAACATAATAATAATAATTAGTCATATAATCATTCTGGGGTTTCTGTTTTATTCCCATAATCTGCAACCGAGTCCTACTGTGCCTCGCACAATGCACCCCCTTGGCATGCCCACTGCACCATGAGGGCATCATTTTCTCACTGCATCCTTTTGTTTCATTAACTGTGGGCGCTGCTGTGCCCGCTCAAACTTATTGCGTCTATGGTATTTGTAAACTGCACTGTTATTACTTCTCCATCTATCAATCATAGGAACCCCAGATATTCTCAGACGTCGTCACTAGGTCTTTCAGTGTTGCCTCATGTGTGTGATATTGTGAGGTCAATCTCATTTGGCTACATCTCGTACTGAATACCTAAACCCCTCAAATATGTATCCAACCATTGTCCTCACTACAAATTAGGAGAAATGTTTCCTGCAGGTTGAATTGCCAGTATCGATCAGCCACCATGTACATGTGCACTTGGTCCATTAGTGGGTGGTGGAGGATATGAAGAGAAAGATCATGGGAACAAGAAAGGTCAGGACAGGGATGGAAGGATTTTCCTACATTGGCACATGCACTGCAGTCACAGGTGCTAAATCATGATTGTTTCCAGGTAGGGCAGAAAGGGCATTTTTTGGGCTTCACATAAGATGGGCCCTAAATTTCAAAATAAAATAAACTGAAAACTAATTTTTAGGTTAACAACGTACTTATATTTATATGTTATTAAGGGAAAAACATCTTAAGGAACTTTTATCAGCTGAGGCATATTTCTCAGAACCATATTGACAAAGACTGTTGGGAATTATTGACCAACAATACCTATAGGGGCTGATGGCAATAAGAGGTGCAAGAGTTTACCTGTGCTATTAATCTGCAGCAACCAAATGGATGTAGTCTGAAGCCCCCCAACACGGGATTGATTTTCGCTCAAAATATCGATAAGTGTATGCCGTTTTTAGTCAACCAATATTGAGCAGTTTATCGGAAAAACAAAGATCGGCCCAAATTTTCCGCCAACCCCATTTTCAAGTTCCCATCTCCTGCAGATTTAATGGCGCCATCTGCAAAAGATTCAAAAGTTCACAAGGTGAACTTCAACAGGTACTTATGATTGGATTTCTGATTGTTGATCGTTTAAAACATCTGCCATGCACTGGGTAGCTTAAGGGCATGTTCACCTTAAAACTGTTAATTGTCAGTTACCTGCCCCCAACCCCAACTGATATATTTTGCACTTTATTACCTTCATTACAATCAATTAAGGCTGACAGCAGACATTTCAGCCAATGATTTGACTATTGTTTCACTGCTGCTCCTCTGCACATGCTCAATCTTATAAAAGCTCATTGAGCAGAGGGGGAGGGAGAAACATTTACCAGAAAGGATATAACTTATCACTAAGAATTGGTTACAAATGCATATAATAAACTGGTAAGAATAGCAGTTGGGGTTGCAGGCAGATAACTGACAAGTCACCAGTTTTTTTGTTTTTAAGGCTGGACAGCCCCGTAACTGCAGTAACCCCATTAAAAGATAAACATCTGTTTGGTGGCTGTACATGGGCCAAAATGTGCACCTCTTTAATAATCTGCCACATAGAGTCTAATGCTAGGTACCCCGGCCTCTATTGAAGGTCATGTCTACCCCCACACTCAAAGTTCTTTATAGCGTTCTATATAAAGGAGGGAAATATTTGCTCTTTGTGAATGGAAGTGACAAGGGAAAGTGTTATAGGGGTTAAGGGGTACTAACACCCAGAACTATTAGGAACTATAACACTAGTTCATATAATTGTTTTCTAGTGGTCAGGGACTTACACATCCCCTTTTATCATCTCATTTTACTTTCCTTGTTCCCACTCACTTATATAATATTATGGAATTGTCAAATCAGTGTGACAGCACGCACATCCGTTATCTCCATCTCCAGGTGCTGTGGTAGAGATTGGCACGAAAAGCTATAGGAGAATCCCCAGATTTTAGCAGAGGTTTTTAGGGGTGGAGATAAGAGTGGGTGTGTAAATATAATAATAATTTGGGAACCAGCTGTTTTTTGGTGGGGAAAAGGAGACTCTACTTGGGTAAAGTTGATAGGATAGGTAGGATGAGGACCAAGATTAGGAAAAGTCTTGTATTCTGCCATGTACCCATGGCAGCAAGGCATAGGGCAGTATAAACAAGGGGTAATTACTGTATCACCTGAAAACAGTTTAGAAGAGAAACCCCAACATGTTGAAATTGGGCCCTGGAAACCCAATATAAACTGTAATATAAGTAGCTCGGTATGGCCCCTTCTGTGATAGTGTGCACTTAGAAAATATTTTGGGAGATACTTTGCCAACCTTATGCCCAGGGGATAAAATATTGCTGTAAGTAATTTATTACTTTGTGAACTTAATTATATATTACTGGGTATGTAATATGTACAGTATGACTTTGTATAATATTTATTACCCAGTATGTAATGTATGACTATGTAATTGTAAAATTATATTATTATCCATTATATAGCACCATGTGGTGGAATATATTATAGTAGATAATGCACCCCCTACTGTAAATTAGAAGGATATTAGAAGTCACCAGGAGTTCCGTGACCATATGTAAGTACAAGGCCGCAGGCGAGTGCCTTTTATACAGGGCGCGGAACTCCAAGGTGACTTCTAATATCCGAATATTTTACAGTAGGTGGTGCATTATTTAGTATAATCCACCCCCTCATTTGAGAACCATCCAGGCCCCTGTGAAGGATGGGGAGGAGGAATGATAACTTTGTCATTATCCCTCCTATCTTTCCCCACCTTCTTATTTCTCCCACCTACTTGTTCTCCCCCTTCGGTTTACCTTCTTTACATTGTCTGTCACTGAGTACATTACTGCCCTTCCTCTCCCCTCTGTCACTTCCCCCCACTCCGTTTACTTTCCCCTTTAAGTTACCTTCTTCGATTGTCTGTCACTGAGTTTTGCGGCTCCCTCACCACTGTGAGTAGCGCGGCTCCACCCCTTCCCTTTACACAGTAAAAGGAAGAGGTGGAGCCGTGCCATCCATTGGATTCCCCAAAAAATGGTGATTCAAGTGCTTTAAAAATGGATTGCAGCGTAGCGCACATATGGACTGATGTAATACTAAAAAAGTTACGTCTTACCTGACCGGGATCCCGCAAGACATGGCATTAAGATTAGCGCTAAATAGTTGCGTTAATCTTAACTTAGCCATTGCTACATTGGCTAAGCCATGCTATTTCCAAATTTTCCAAATTTTCACGGCCATCGCACAATTTCAACATTTTTCTTTTGGAGGAGAGTTACAATGATCGTGAGCTGGGTTTAAATGCTGGAGAGAAGAGAGTACAGGCTGGGAGACCAAGTAGCAGAATGTTCAGTAGTCAAGATGGGAGATTATAAGGGCATGGATGGCATTTTAGTAGTGGAGTGAGAGAGGAAAGAGTGGATCTTCCAAATATTGAAGGAGAAAATGACACATCCTAACCACATTGTTAAGGTGATGATGGAAGAAAAGAGAGAAGACAAGATTACTCCAAGGCTGCATGCAGAGATTCAACTGGGTTATGACCATATTGTCAATAGAGAAGGGTAGACTAGGTCCTAGTTTAGGTGGGGAAATGAATAACTCAGTTTTAGATAGACTGAGTTTAAGGCGGCGGTGTGCCCCATCCAGGAGGAAATAGAGAGCAGACATTTAGAGATTTGGATTGAACTTAGGGGTTAGTGCGGGGTTGGACAAGTAAATTTGTGCATCATCAGCGTATAGGTGATACTTAAAGGGGAACTGTGGTCTCCACACAAGTTGAGTTTAAATGAAAGGGCAGTTTCATACCTTTAAAACGAGCCATCACCCCCTCTCTACATGGTTCACAGCCCAAGATATAAATGACTGACCAGAAAGTTAATGGGTGGGGGCTGACATGTGACATTCCTAAGGCTTCTCCTGCACAGTGACGCCCGCGAGCACAGCCTCAGACTCCTCAGTGTGAGAGGGAGATAGGAGGTCCCTCCTCCTCTCTGCTGTGTGGAAGGACCTGCAGCTGCAGAGAAGGTAAGGGAATCTACAGCCCTTCTCTCTCCCTATGTGAAAACAGCCTTTCCAGGCAGAGTTCTCACTCTGCCTGAAAAGGCTGTTTCCACAGAGTTTGGGGGGGGGGGGGGGTTAGGAGGGGTGTCAGGTGTCCCACAGCACCTGTGAGCGGGTGGGGCTCTTTAGGCACATGGTGGGCGGGCTTAGGCACCCACGAGTGGACGGGACCACATCCATGAGTGGGCGGGACCACGGCACCGTGAGTGGGCGGGGGCCACATGGGGCTGTAAGGGAATGGGCCAAGGGGGGCCTGCAACTCGAGGGACCATGGGGTCCATGGTGGGAGGGACCTGGAGAAGAGACACAGGGCAGATTTCAGAGAGGAAGCAGGAAGTGCAGGGGACCTGGTGATGCTTCTGCCATATCACACACAAAAATGTAAAATATCTTCAAAACTTGCAAAATAAACAATGGAAATAAATTGCAAAAACTCTCAGGGAGCAATTCCTATCATTTGCCTAAAGTCATTTTTGGACCACAGTTCCTCTTAAGCAAAAAGATAGAAAAATATATTTTAGAGAGATAAGAGATAACCAAACGGCAGCTTGATTTCCAGAGAATTTAGAATTTGCATAAAAAGGGAATGGTCCACAGTATCAAAGGAGATTATAGGTCAATGAGAATAAGCCCCTTGGCTTTGGCAGTTTGTAGTTCATTTGAGACTTTGCCGAGGGCTGTTTCAGTTGAATGACCCGGTCGGAATCCTAAATGCAATGGGTCCAGTAGGTTATTAGCATGGAGATAATTAATAATGCACGCAGAGACAAGACGGTTCTAAGAGTTTTGACCAAACAGTAAAAGGGAGACAGGGCGGTTCAAGAGACAGGTAGGATCCTGAGAGGGTTTTTTTAAGAAGAGGTTTGACGCACACATGTTTAAAGGCAGCAGGAAAAATCCCAGAGGTTAGGGAGGAATGAAAAATGTGAGCAAGAGCAGGGAAAAGGATTTTAGAGCGGGGTAATGTTGGAGGGATGTTTCATAAGTGTACCTATTAAAGCAGTAATGTTGGAGGGATGTTTCAATAAGTGTACCTATTAAAGGGGTAATGTTGGAGGGATGTTTCAATAAGTGTACCTATTAAAAGAGTAATGTTGGAGGGATGTTTCAATAAGTGTACTATTAGAAAGTAATATTGGAGGGATGTTTAATAAGTACCTATTAAGGGGTAATGTTGGAGGGATGTTTCGATAAGTGTACCTATTAAAGGTAGGTATGTTGGAGGGAGTGTTTCAATAAGTGTACCTATAAAAGAGTAATGTTGGAGGGATGTTTTGATAAGTGTACCTATCAGAAAAGTAATATTGGAGGGATGTTTCAATAAGTGTACCTATTAAAGGGGTATTGTGGAGGGATGTTCGATAAGTGTACCTATTAAAGGGCTAATGTTGGAGGGATGTTTCGATAAGTGTACCTATTAAAGGGGAAATGTTGGAGGGATGTTTCGATAAGTGTACCTATTAAAAGAGTAATGTTGGAGGGATGTTCGATAAGTGTACCTATTAAAAGAGTAATGTTGGAGGGATGTTTCGATAAGTGTACCATTAAAAGAGTAATGTTGGGGGATGTTCGTAAGTGTATCTATTAAAGGGGTAAGTTGTTGGAGGGATGTTTCGATAAGTGTACCTATTAAAAGATTAATGTTGGGAGGGATTTTGATAAGTGTACCTATTAGAAAAGTAATGTGGAGGGATGTTTCAATAAGTGTACCATTAAAGGGGTATGTTGGAGGGATGTTTCAATAATGGAACCTATTAAAGGGGTAATGTTGGAGGGATTGTTCGATAATGGACCTATTTAAGGGGAAATGTGGAGGGATTGTTCAATAAGTGTACCTATTAAAGAGTAATGTTGGAGGGATGTTTTGATAAGTGTTTTTAGAAAAGTAATGGGAGGGATGTTTCAATAAGTGTACCTATAAAGGGGTAATGTTGGAGGAGTGTTTCGATAAGTGTACTATTATAAGGGGTAATGTTGGAGGGATGTTTCGATAGTGTACCTATTAAGGAAGGAAATGTGGAGGGATGTTTCGATAAGTGTACCTATTAAAAGAGTAATTTTGGAGGATGTTTCGATAAGTGTACCTATTAAAAGAGTAATGTTGGAGGGATGTTTCAATAAGTGTACCTATTAAAGGGGTAATGTTGGAGGATGTTTCTATAAGTGTACCATTTAAAGGGTAATGTTGGATGGATGTTTCGATAAGTGTACTATTAAAGAGGTAATGTTGGAGGGTTGTTTCTATAGTGTACCTATTAAGGGGTATGTTGTAGGGATGTTTCTATAATTGTACCTATTAAAGGAGTAATGTTGTAGGGATGTTTCTATAAGTGTACCTATTAAAGGGGCAAGTTTGTTGGGTTGTTTCTATAAGTGTACTATTAAAAGAATAATGTTGGAGGAGGTTTCGAAAGTGTACCTATTAAAGGCAATGTTGGAGGGATGTTTCGATAGTGTACCTATTAAAGGGGTAATGTTGGAAGGTTGTTTCTATAAGTGTACCTATTAAAGGGTGTGTGTAATGTGTGTAGGGTTGTTTCTATAAGTGTACCTATTAAAGGGGTAATTTGGAGGTGTGTTCTATAAGTGTGCATATTAAAGGGGTATGTTGATGGTTGGATTCTGTAAGTGTACCCATTAAAGGGTTAATATGGAGATATGTTTTTAAGTGTACCTTATAAAGGAGTAATGTTGGAGGGATGGTTTCAATAAGTGTACCTATTAAAAGGATGTTGGAGGGATGTTTGATAAGGTGTATCTTTAAAAGAGTAATGTGGAGGGATGTTTCCATAGTGCACCTATTAAAAGAGTAATGTTGGAGGGATGTTTCGATAGTGTACCTATTAAAAAAATAATGTTGGAGGAATGTTTCGATAAGTGTACCTATTAAAGAGGAATGTTGGAGGGATGTTTTGATAAGTGTACCTATTAAAGGGGTAATGTTGTAGGGTTGTTTCTATAAGTGTACCTATTAAAGGGGTAATGATGGAGGGATGTTTCTATAAGTGTACCTATTAAAGGGGTAATGTTGGAAGGTTGTTTCTATAAGTGTGCCTATTAAAGGGGCAATGTTGGAGGGATGTTTCTATAAGTGTACCTATTAAAGGGGTAATGTTGGATGGTTGATTCTGTAAGTGTACCCATTAAAGGGTTAATTGGAGATTTGTTTAATAGTGTACCTATTAAGGGTAATGTTGGAAGGTTTGTTTCTATAAGTGTACCTATTAAAGGGGTAATGTGTAGGGTTTGTTTCTAAAAGTGCCCTATTAAAGGGGTAATGTTGTAGGATGTTTCTATAAGGTGCCTATAAAGGGTAATGTTGGATGGTGATTCTGTAAGTGTACCATTAAAGGGTTAATATTGGAGATTTGTTTATAAGTGTACCTATTAAAGGGTGTGTTGGAAGGTTGTTTCTATAAGTGTACCTATTAAAGGGGTAATGTTGTAGGGTTGTTTCTTTAAGTGTACCTATTAAAGGGGTAATGTTGTAGGGATGTTCAAAGTGTACTATTAAAAGAGTAATGTTGGGGGGATGTTTCCATAAGTGTACCTATTAAAGGGGTAATGTTGGAGGGTTGTTTCCATAAGTGTACCTATTAAAGGGGCAATGTTGGGAGGGTTGTTCAATAATTGTACACTATAAAGGGGTAATGTTGGAAGGTTGTTTCTATAAATGTGCCTATTAAAGGGGAATGTTGGATGTTGATTCTGTAAGTGTACCTATTAAAGGGTTAATATTGGAGATTTGTTTAATAGTGTACCTTATAAAAGGGTTATGTGGAGGATTGTTTCTATAAAGTCTACCTATTAAAGGGCTAGGCCATACAAGCGCTATTTTTGCGCGTACGTTTTCACAGCGAGTGGCATGTGATTTGGGTTAGAATGCAAAACCGTAGGGAGTTTCGATAAGTGTACCTATTAAAGAGGTAATGTGGAGGGTTGTTTCTATAAGCAAACCTATTAAAGGGGTAATGTGTAGGAATGTTTCTAAGTGTACCTATCAAAGGGCTAATGTTGGAGGGTTGTTTCAGAAATGTACCTATAAAGGTGGTAATGTTGGAGGATTGTTTTATATGTGCACCTACATAAGGATTAATGTGTGTGGGGATGTTTCTATAAGTGTACCTATAAAGGGGTAATGTTGGAGGGTGTTTCTCTAAGTGTACATATTGAAGGGGTAATGTTGGAGGGTTGTTTATCTAAGTGTACATATTGAAGGGGTAATGTTGGAGGGTTGCTCTCTAAGTGTACCTAATGAAGTAATATTGGAGGGTGTGTTATCTAAGTGTACCTATTTAAGGGGTAATGTTGGAGGGTTGTTTCTCTAAGTGTACCTAATGAAGGGGTAATATTGGAGGGTTGTTATCTAAGTGTACCTATTGAAGGGGAAATGTTGGAGGGTTGTTTCTCTAAGTGTACCTAATGAAGGGGTAATATTGGAGGGTTGTTTATCTAAGTGTACATATTGAAGGGGTAATGTTGGAGGGTTGCTTCTCTAAGTGTACCTATTGAAGGGGTAAGGTAATGTGGAGGGTTGCTTCTCTAAGTGTACCTATTGAAGGGGTAATGTTGGAGGGATGGTTCTCTATAAGTGTACCTATTAAAGGGGTAATGTTGGAGGGATGTCTCTATAAGTGTACCTATTGAAGGGGTAATGTTGGAGGGTTGTTTCTCTAAGTGTACCTATTGAAGGGGTAATGTTGGAGGGTTGCTTCTCTAAGTGTACCTATTGAAGGGGTAATGTTGGAGGGTTGTTTCTCTAAGTGTACCTATTGAAGGGGTAATGTTGGAGGGTTGCTTCTCTAAGTGTACCTATTGAAGGGTAATGTTGGAGGGTTGTTTATCTAGTGTACCTATTGAAGGGGTAATGTTGGAGGGTTGCTTCTCTAAGTGTACCTTGAAGGGGTAATGTTGGAGGGTTGTTTCTCTAAGTGTACCTATTGAAGGGGTAATGTTGGAGGGTTGCTTCTCTAAGTGTACCTATTGAAGGGGTAATGTTGGAGGGTTTGTTTTTTTTTAATTGCACCTATTAAAGGGAATAGTGGAGGATATGCATTTATGTTGGAAATATTTACAGTATGAAATCAAAGACTGCACATCGATAAGATATAAATGTGAATTTTATTGTCACAAACTCGAGAGAATAATAATGTCCCCAGGGCAATAGAACATATTTTACACTGAGTGGAAGTTTTGTACCAAATACACAAGATTTATTAGTCATTTGGGCCTGTTGCTAATGATAATCCACCTCTGTGTCCTTGGAGATCCATGCAGGTTATGGGATTCTTACTGGAATCACTGATCTTGAAGGGATGTTTTATGCAGTATTTTTTTTTAGGTAATAAAGGAACCATGTTTTTATAGTTCAGTGGTATGAAAGAAAATAGTAAAGAATAAAAAAGCATAAAGGGTCCATAGATGTGGCAGAACAGAAACTGTTTGAAAAATATAACCTTATTGCTTAACCAAGTCTGCGGGTAGCCCCTTTAAGAAATGGTTATATATATGTATATATCAGTGGTCTTAAAAACGCATGTCCACCCCATAACATTTTCCCATTGGCTTAAGCCCCCCTTCCCCCCCATAAAAGGCCTCGGTGAACAGTTACTAGAGCCATAACTGTATAAGCTTTGCAGCGTATACAGTGTACACAAGTATTGAGGGGTTTGTTGATATACACATTAGGTACAACAGATTATACATTTATACAGAAAATGTAATTGGGAACAGAGTTGTAGTAGAGTTGCTTATTGATTTTATTGGAAGTCAATAAAAGGCAATGCATAGTGAACAAATCCACATGGTTTACCCATATTTGATGGAAACATGGGGAAGCTGATATATAAGGAGGGTATTTAGTAGCTGACGCTAGTGATACTGTATGTTAATGTAGGGGTTTAAAAGAATACCATGATATATGGTGAATTAAAGTGGAATTACATTTTTAGTTTACATAATTGCTCCTGTAACAAAAGCCTTTTTTAAAAACTATATAAATAAAGGGTTTTGTGGGGCTGGCATTCTCCTGCTCTAGTAATGCCTTCCAACATGCCATATCTTAATTTGTCCATGTATAGAGCTGCAAAGCACTATGGGAATCAGGGAGAAAGGTAGTATCAAATATTGAAATCGTTCAAATGGAATCACCTGAATATATCATTTAGTCATTATTCCTTTAGATCAAGGATGATTAACTATTTAAAAGGGATTTTTATTAATGTCTAAGGAGCAGGCTCCTACAGTTGTCTAACACCTAATCTGAATATAGTCTACATTGCAATCAAAATAAAGTAGATGACAAAACAAGCACCCGCAATTGCAATGAAAGATTTCACCATAAAACATGCTCGTATCTTCAGTTGGTCCCTGACTTTGACTTAGATCAAAGGCATTTGCTCGGTTCATTCATATATTTCTAGTGTACTGTAATAGTAATCAGCTGCCTCAAAGATGTGTGGAGAAGATTCAGTCTATATATTTTAATAAATATTTGTTTTATCAATGATTTTATTACATTTTTGTTAAATGGCAACTGTAATGATCTAAAAGACCCAAAGCACCCACCACCCTCCCCATGCTGATTCAGGGACCTGGTCAATTTGGAAGGCTTCTTGTAGAGCACACCTTCCTGGTATTCCTGGAAGTAACATGTTTAGTAACATGTTTACATATACAAATAATGTGTATGGAACTGCCCACCTGAATAAGGTATATGGGTTCATAGGTTTGTCAGTCGGTCCTTCTGCAACATTGATTGATCAAGGGCCAGTACTGTGAGGTGATAAATTGAGGTCATTCTATATGATCCTCTATATATCCTACAAAGAGTTATCAGTTTTCAAACTCCTGCTTTAGTCTGGGTGCCACCTCCCTACTGCATGAAGCTTGTGTTCTCATTGGATGGATCACCGACAAAGCAAGGTTGACTGAAAAGTTAGTTTTAAAGCTGATAATTAATAGTAGGGTGTTCATACAGAGTAATGCATTTCAGTCTGTCTGCCCATATTCAACTATCAGGGAAGAGGAGGGTTTAACCCTGTAGTTCCACTTGCAATTTAATAGAACTGGATAATAATCTAATTAAGTTATTTATAATTTGTCACAATATCATAAAACTATATATAAACTATTTCCAGAATATTAAACTTTGATATCAAATGCTCATCCTACTGCCCCTTCTTGTTGTTTGCTAGCCACTCATTACCCACCCACAGCAGCAGAGACACTTGATTTGAAATATTTTTGGAAATACCTTCTTAGTAACATAGAACCTTGAAAGTGACCCCTGCTGGACATACACTAGCAAACTTAGCTCTCAAAATCACTGCAATGTTCCACAATGGTTTATTATTTTATGAAATTTGATTGCAAAATGGATGGGCCAGAGCAAGGAACATTGCAGGGAATGCCAGAAGGTGAAATGAGTAGTCTTTTTAGATGTTAGATTTGACAATTAAATATGGACTAGTAGGATTTCTAGTGTGTTAATAATGAAATGTAATTGTGTTAGGTGCATCATTTTACCAGGTGTGAAGCTAACCCATAGGGTTACATTCATCCACTTATTTACTGATGTCCGTCTATTTCCTACAATAATGAGCCATAAGAGCAGTAGATGAGACCCACAGAGAGTGTTTGGGGATGCCGATAAGGAAATTTAATGATTAATATGCTAATAAAGATGATAACTATAGTCATTTTACTGATTCCTTTTGTTACTTTCTTTGTGATCATTCTAGTGTTTATCCAAATATTGATTAAAAGAGTCCTAATGACTAGAAACTATTGACTACAATGATGATAAGATTTACAATACTCATATATGTGTTATGAATCTAACTGTAGGATGAATAAACAAGCGCTAAAGCGATTAAGGAAATTATGGTTATTGGGCTGATGGGAGAAAGCTGTAATAAAGTTGTGCTGAATTATAATTACCCTGGGTGAGTAAACGGAGGAGAAGCACCATGGGGAAAACAAGATTTCTCTGCTGAACCGGGGCTGGAAGAGCTTTAGAAGCATTGCTGTAGGTTATGGCAGGTTACATGGTGATGATGGTAGGCAGTCTAATGATTAGGAGGTGGAAAATAAAAAAAGGAAAGCACAGATTAACACAATGTCCTTCTTAACAAAAACAAGAGGCGCTATAAACTGCAAAACTCCAATGGACTTTGAAAACAATTCAAATGTATTCAGGATCTACACGTTTCAGCCACCGCGTGGCCATCGGCACAATGTCACGCGGTGGCTGAAACACGTAGATCCTAAATAAACTTGAATTGTTTTAAAAGTCTATTGAAATGCTCTGTTCCCACATCTATATATATATATATATTTATATATATAAAAGCTGGTGCCAGGTGTATGCATAATGCAAAGAATATGTTTTCACAAAATCCTGAACAGTATAGTATAGTACAGTATAGTATAGTACAGTATAGTATAGTACAGTAGGGGGAAGGGGGGCTTAAGCCAATGGGAAAATGTTTATGGGGGTGGACATTGCGTTTTACTTTTAAGACATGATAATACAATATATAACCATCTTAAAGGGGCTACCCGCAAATTGGTTAAGCAAGAAGGTTATATGTTTCAAACAAGTTTCTTGCTGCCAATCTATGGACCATTATGCTTTTTTATTCTTTACTATTTTCTTTCATACCACTGCTGAACTATAAAAAACATGGTTTTCCTTTATTACCTAAAAAAAAAATACGGCATAAAAACATCCCTTCAAGATCAGTGATTCCAGTAGAATCCATAAAACCTGCATGGATTCAAGACACAGAGGTGGATATCATTAGCAACAGGCCAAATGACTAAAATATTGTGTATTTGGTACAAAAACTTCCACTCAGTGTAAAATATGTTCTATTGCCCTGGGGGACATTCTTATTCTCCGAGTTGGTGACAATTAAAAATTCAAATTTATATTTATCGATGTGCGTCTTTGATTCATACTGTAAATATTCCAAATTACATGCCTATCCTCCATATTCCTTAATAGGTTGCAATTAAAAAAAAACAAACCCTCCAAACAGGACCCCTTCCATAGGTACATTAGAGGAAGCAACCTCAACATTACCCCTTCAATAGGTACACTTAGAGAAACAACCCTCCACATTACCCGTCAATAGGTACACTTAGAGAAGCAACCCTCCAAACATTACCCCTTCAATAGGTACACCTTAGAGAAAACAAACCCTCAAAATAACCCCTTCAAAGTACACTTAGAGAGCAAACCCTCCAACATTACCCCCGTCAATAGGTACACTAGGATAAACAAACCCCCAAAATTACCCTTCAATCGGTACACTTAGAGAAGCAACCACTCCAACATTACCCCTCAATAGGGACACTTATAGAGACATCCCTCCAACATTACCCTTTAATAGGTAACTTATAGAACATCCCTCCAACATTACCCCTTAATAGGTACACTTAGAGAAGCAAACCCTCCAACATTACCCCTTCAATAGGTTACACTTAGAGAAAGCAACCCTCCAACATTACCCATCATATGTACACTTAGATAACAACCCTCCAATATTACCCCTTCATAGGTACACTTAGAGAAACAACCTCCAACCATTTCCCTTCAATAGGACACTTAGATAAACAACCCTCCAATATTACCCCTTCATTAGGTACACTTGAGAGAAACAACCCTCCAACATTACCCATTAAATAGGTGACAATTGATAAAAACCCTCAATATTACCCCTTCATTAGGTACACTTAGAGAAGCAACCCTTCCAACATTACCCTTCAATATGTACACTTAGATAAAACAACCCTCCAAACATTACCCATTCCACTATGTACACTGGTAAGAAGAAACAACCTCCACATTACCCCTTTAAAGGTACACTATAGAAACATCCCCAACATTAATCCTTTAATAGGTGCACATTAAAAAAACAATTCCTCCAACATTACCCCCTGTAATAGGTACATTTCTAGAAACAACCCTCCAACATTAGCCCTTTGATGTACACTGTATAGAAACATTCCTGTACAACATTACCCTTAATAGGTTTGCTTATAGAACAACCCTTCCAAAATTACCTCTTAAGTAGGTACATTATCGAAACCATCCCCTACGGTGATTTGATTCTAACCCAAATTCACATGCGCACTCGCTTGTGAAACGTACGCGCAAAATAGCAGCTTGGTATGGGCCTAGCCCTTCATAGTGAGGACTTATAAAAACAATCCTCCAACATTACCCTTTATAAGTACACTTATTAAACAAATCTCCAATATTAACCCCATTTAATAGGTAACACTTACAGAATCAAACCATCCAACATTCCCCTCTGTAATAGCACATTATAGAACAACACTTCCAACATTACCCACTTAAAGGTCGTACAATTATTGAAACACACCTCCAACATTCGCCCTGTAATAGGTACACTTATGGAAAAACAACCCTCCAACATAACCTTAATAGGTCACGTATTGGGAAACATCCCCCCACACTTCTATTTTAATAGGTACACTTATAGAAACATCCCACAAACATTCCCCTTAATAGGTACAATATAGAACAACCCCTACAAGTTACCCTTTAATAGTACACTTATAGAAACAACCTTCCAACATTACCCTTTAATAGGACACTTATTAACAAATCTCCAATATGAACCCTTTCATGGGTACACTTACAGAATCAAACCATCCAACATACCCACTTAATAGGCACCACACTATAGAAACAGACCCTACCCTAATAGGGATCATTACACCGCACATTTCCCGGGGCGGAGAACCCCCCCGGAAGAGGATGAACAGGACTGAAGGTGCAACACCGAGTAAGGAGAGGCAGGAGAGAAAAACCCCCAACAGGCCCTTGAAAGGACACTGATGAGAAACAACCGCCAACCCGAGGACATATAGAAACAACGACATCCTAATGAGGTGACAGATATTGAAACAAACCACAAAAGAACCTCTGAAATGGGTACACTTGGAGAAACAGACGCAAAGGCACAGAGAACGAGAGATACCTTAATACGTCACACTTCATACGGAAAAATACGCACCACATTGCCTTTTCGCATCACTTATTGAAAACCTTCCAATTACTTTTAATAGTACTTTAAACATCCGCTCATTTCCCCTCTTTTACCTTATAAACCAAATTCCCTTTATGGTACTTATCAAAATCCTCTGGCTTTTTAATAGGTACACTTATCGAAACATTCCTCCAACAATGGATCACTTATCACATCCTTCTTAAATAGGCTTATAGGTGCACATTATGGAAAACATCCCTCAAACCTTACTCTTTTAATAGATGACACTTATAAAACCTCCTCCAAATACTCATGTTAATAGTACCACTTATGAAACATCCTCCAACATTACTCCTTTTAAGTACAATTATAAAACATATCTCCAATATCAACCCTCCTTAATGGGTTACATTACAGAATAAACATCACATTACCCCTTTAATATGCACACTTATAGAAACAACTTCCAAAATGACCCCATTAATAGGTACACTATAGAAACAACCTACAACATTTACCCTTTAATAGGTACATTATTAGAAACAACATTCCAAACATTACCCCTTTAATAAGTACACTTATCGAAAAACATCCCTCCACATTGCCTTTTAGATAGGTACACTTATCGAAACATCCTCAACAATTATTCTTTAATAGGTACAACTTATAGAAACAAACCCTACAACTTGCCCTTTAATAGTACACTTATGAAACATCCCTACAACATTACTCTTTTAATAGGTACCATGATAGAAACATACCACAACATACCCCCTTTACATAGGTACACTTATAGAAACAACCCTCCAACATTACCTCTTTAATAAGTACACTTAATCGAAAATCCATCCAACAATTACCCTTAATAGGTAAACTTGATTAGAAACATTCCTCCAACATACCCTTTATATAGGTCACTTAGTGAAACATCCCTCCAACATACTCGTTTAATAGGTACACTGTATCGGAACATCCTCCAAAATTACTTTTGAATAGTACACATATCGAAAACATCCTCCAAATTTCCCCTTTAATAGTAACACTTATCGAAAACATCCCTCCAAACATTACCCCTTTAATAGTACACTTATCGAAACATCCTCCAAATTACCCCTTTATAGGTACACTGATTGATAAACATCCCTCAACACTTACTTTTTCTAATAGGTAACTATCAAAAACATCCCTCCCAAACATTCCTTTTAATAGGTACACTTATTGAAAACAATCCCTCCAAATTGTCCCCTTTATAGGTAACTTATCGAAACATCCCTCCAACAGTACCCACTTAATAGGTTTCACTTATGAACATCCTCACAAATTACCATTTAATAGGTACACTTATTGAAAAATCCCTCCAACTTACTTTTCTAATAGGTACACTTATCAAAAACATCCCCCCAACAGTTAACTTTTAATAGGTCACTTATCGAAACACCCTCCAACATTACCCTTTAATAGATACACTTATCGCCCCCTTACTTAGGTAACATCGAAACTCCTCAACATACTCTTTTAATAGGTACACTTATCGAAAACATCCCTCCAACAGTACTCTTTAATAGGTACAATTATCGACACATCCCTCCAACAATTCCCTTTAATAGGTACACTTCATCGAAAATCCTCCAACATTTACCTTGTAATAGGTACACTTATCGAAACATCCCTCCAAATTAGCCCTTTAATAGGTACACTATGAAATCTCGAAACATACCGATTCCAACTTATTGACATCCTAATTTCTAGATAGGTTACATTATCAGAACATCCTCACAAATTACTCTTTTATAGGTACACCTTATTGAAACATCCCTCCAACATTACCACTGTAATAGGTACACTTGATCGAAACCATCCCTCCAACATTACCCCTTTAATAGGTACACTTATTGAAACATCCCTCAATAGTCCTTTCTAATAGGTACACTTATTAAACATCCCTCCAAACAGTACTCTTTAATAGGACACTTATTGAAACATCCCTCCAACATTACCCTGTAATACGGTACATTATTGAAACATCCTTCCCCCTCCCCCAACATTACTGCTTTAATAGGTACACTTATGAAACATCCCTCCAACATACCCCTGATCTAAAATCTTTTCCTGCCTCTTGCTCTACATTTTTCATTCCTCCCTAGCACTCTGGGATTTTTCTGCTGCTTTAAAACATGTGTGCGCAAACCTCTTCTTTAAAAAAACCCTCTCAAGGATTCCTACTGTCTCTTGAACCGCCTGTCTCCCTTTTACTGTTTGGGTCAAAACTCTAGACCGTCTTGTCTCTGCGTGCCGTTTAATTATCCATGTAATAACCCTACTGGACCCATTGCATTAGGATTCCGACCGGGTCATTCAACGAAACAGCCCTGCCCCTCTGCAAAGTTCAATTGAACTACAAAACTGCCAAAGCCAGGGCTTATTTATTGACCTATAATATGCCTTGATACTGTGGACCATTCCCTTTTTAGCAAATGTTCTAAATTCTCTGGAAATCAAGCTGCCGTTTGTGTTACTTCTTATGCCTCTAAAATATATTTTCTATCTTTTTTGCTTAAGAGGAACTGTGGTCCAAAAATGACTTTAGGCAAATGATAGGAATGTCTCCTGAGAGTTTTGCCAATTATTTCCATGTTTATTTGCATAGTTTTGAAGATGTATTTTACATTTTGGTTGTGATATGGCAGAGCATCCCAGGTCCCTGCACCTTCTGCTGCCTGCTCTGAAACTGACCTGTGTCTCTTCTCCAGGTCCCTCCCACTCATGGGACCCTGGTTCCCCGATTGCAGGCCCCCCTTGGCCCATCCCTTACAGCAACCATGTGGCCAGCCCACTCACGGGTGCGTTGCGTCCCGCCCCACTCATGGATGTGGTCACGTCCACTCGTGGGTGCCTAAAGCCGCCCAACCATTGCTAAGAGCCCCACCCGCTCACCAGGTGCTGTGGACACTCTGAACACCCCTCCTAACCCCCCCCCCCCCCCCAACTCTGTGAAACAGCCTTTTCAGGCAGAGTGGAAACTTGCGGCAAAGGGCTGTTTTCACATAGGGCGAGAGAGAGGCTGTTAGATTCCTTACCTCTCTGCAGCTGAGGTCGCTACACAGAGAGAGAGAGGGACCTCCTATCTCCCTCTCACACTGAGGAGTCTGAGGCTGTGCTCGCGGCGTTCACTGTGCAGGAGAAGCCTTAGGAATGTCACATGCAGCCTCCCACCCATAACTTGTCTGGTCAGTCATTTATCTGTGGGCTGTGAACATGTAGAGAGGGGTTGATGGCTCGTTTTAAAGGTATGAAAACTGCCCTTCATTTAAACTCAACTTGTGTGGAGACCACAGTTCCCCAGTATCCACCTATCGCTGATGATGCACAAATTTACTTGTCCAACCCGCACTAACCCCTGAAGTTCAATCCCAAATCTCTAAATGTCTGCTCTCTATTCCTCCTGGATGGGGCACCGCCAGCCTTAAAACTCAGTCTATCTAAAATGAGTTATTCATTTCCCCACCTTAACTAGGACCTAGTCTACCCTTCTCTATTGACAATATGGTCATTAACCCAGTTGAATCTCTGCATGCAGCCTTGGAGTAATCTTTGTCTTCTCTCTTTTCTTCCATCATCACCTAACAATGTGGTTAGGATGTGTCATTTTCTCCTTCACAATATTTGGAAGAAGACACTCTTTCCTCTATCAATCCACTACTAAAATGCTCATCCATGCCCTATAATCTCCATCTTGACTACTGTAAAATTTCTGCTACTTGGTCTCCAAGCCTGTCATCTCTCTTCTCTCAGGCTATCTTAAAACCAGCAGCTCAGATCATGTAACTCTCTCCAAAAGAAAAAATGTTGAAATGTGCGATGGCCGTGTGAAAATTTGGAAAATTTGGAAATAGCATGGCTTAGCCAATGTGCAATGGCTAAGTTAAGATTAACGCAACTATTAGCGCTAATCTTAATGCCATGTCTTGCGGGATCCCGGTCAGGTAAGACGTAACTTTTTTAGGATTACATCAGTCCATATGTGCGCTACGCTGCAACATTTTTAAAGCAGTGTGAAATCACCATTTTTTGGGGGAATCCAATGGATGGCACGGCCTCCACCTCTTCCTTTTACATGTGTAAAGGGAAGGGGTGGAGACGCGCTACTCACAGTGGTGAGGGAGCCGCAAAAACTCAGTGACAGACAATGCGAAGAAGGTAAACTTAAAGGGAGGAAAGTAAACGGAGGTGGGGGAAGTGAGCAGGGGGAGGAGGAGAGGGCAAGGATGTACATCAGTGACAGACAATGTAAAAGAGGTAAACTGAAGGAGGAGAAAACCAGAGGTGGGAGAAATAAGAAGGTGGGGGAAAGATCGGATAGGGATAATGACAAAGTTATTCTATTCCTCCTCCCATCTTGCACAGGGGCCTGGAGGTTCTCAAAGAGGGGGTGGATTATACTAAATAATGCACCCCCTACTGTAAAATATTCGGATATTAGAAGTCCCTTGGAGTTCCGCGCCCTGTATAAAAGGCAACTCGGCTGCGGCCTTGTACTTACATATGGTCACGGAACTCCTCGGTGACTTCTAATATCCTTATAATTTACAGTAGGGGGTTGTGCATTATCTACTATATATATTCCACCACATTGGTGCTATATAAATGGATAATAATAATAATTTACAATTACATAGTCATACATTACATACGGGTAATAAATATTATACAAAGTCATTACTGTACATATTACATACACAGGTAATATAATATTAAGTTCACAAATTGTAATAAATTATTACAGCAATATTTATTCCCCTGGGCATAAGGTTGGCAAAGTATCTCCCAAAATTTTCTAAGTGCACACTATCACCAGAGGGAGCCATACCGAGCTACTTATATTACAGTTTATATTGGGTTCCAGGGCCCAATTCACACATGTTTGGGGTTTCTTCTTAAAAGTTTTCAGGTGATACAGTAATTACCCCTTGTATACTGCCCTATGCCTTGCTGCCATGGGTACATGGCAGAATACAAGACTTTCCTAATCTTGGTCCTCATCCTACCTATCCTATCAACTTTACCAATGTAGAGTCTCCTTTCCACCCAAAAAAACAGCTGGGTTCCCAAATATTTATATTTACACACCCACTCTTATCTCCACCCCTAAAAACTCTCTGCTAAAATCTGGGGATTTCCTATAGCTTTTCGTGCCAATCTCTACACACAGCACCTGGAGATGGAGATAACGGATGTGCGTGCTGTCACATGATTTGACAATTCCATAATATTATATAAGTGAGTGGGAACAGAAGAAAGTAAAATGAGATGATAAAAGGGGATGGTAAGTCCCTGACCACTAAAAAAATATAAAACTAGTAGTTGTATAGTCCTAATAGTTCTGGGTGTGTAGTACCCTTAACCCCTATAACACTTTCCCTTGTCACTTCCATTCACAAAGAGCAAATATTTCCCTCCTTTATATAGAAGCTATAAAGAACTTTGAGTGTGGGGGGTAGACATGACCTTCAATAGCGGCTGGGACCTAGCATTAGATCTATGTGCAGATATTAAAGAGGTGCACATTTTGGCCCATGTACAGCCACAAAACAGATGTTATTACTTTTAATGGGGTTACTGCAGTTACGGGCTTGTCCAGCCTTAAACAAAAAAAAGGTGATTGTCAGTTATCTGCCTGCAACCCCAACTGCTATTCTTACCAGTTATTATATGCATTTGTAAACCAGATTTAGTGATAAGTTAGATTCCTTTCTGGTAAATGTTTCTCCCTCCCCCCTCTGCTCAATGAGCTTTTATAAGATTGAGCCTGTGCAAGAAGGAGGCAGCAGGTGAAAACAATAGTCAACATTGGCTGAAAAGTCTGCTGTCAGCCTTAATGATTGTAATGAAGGTAATAAAGTCAAAATAATCAGTTGGGGTTGGGGGCAGGGTAACTGACAATTAATCAGTTTTAAGGTGTGAACATGCCCTTTAAGTACCCAGTGCATGGGCAGATTTTTAACGATCAACAATCAGAAATCCAATCATAAGTACCGTTGAAGTTCACCTTGTGAACTTTTGAATCTTTTGCAGATGGCGCCATTAAATCTGCAGGAGATGGGAACTTGAAAATGGGGTTGGCGGAAAATTTGGGCCGATTTGTTTTCCGATTAAACTGCTCAATATTGGTTGACTAAAAAACGGGCATACACGTATCGATATTTTGGCGAAAATCAATCCCTGTATGGGGGGCTTCAGACTACATCCATTTGGTTGCTGCAGATAATAGCACAGGTAAAATCTTGCACCTCTTATTGCATCAGCCCCTATAGGTATGTTGGTCAATAATTCCCAACAGTCTTTGTCAATATGGTTCTGAGAAATATGCCTCAGCTGATAAAAGTTCCTAAGATGTTTTTCCCTTAATAAAACATATATAAATATAAGTACGTTGTAACCTAAAAATAGTTTTCAGTTTATTTATTTTGAAATTTAGGGCCCATCTTATGTTAGAAGCCCAAGAAAATGCCCTTTCTGCCCTACCTGGAAACAATCATGATTTAGCACCTGTGATGCAGTGCATGTGCCAATGTATGGAAAAATCCTTCCATCCCTGTCCTGACCTTCTTGTTCCCATGATCTTTCTCTTCATATCCTCCACCACCCACTTAATGGACCAAGTGCACATGTACATGGGCTGATCTGACGTGGCAATTCAACCTGCAGGAAACATTTTCCTAATTGTAGTGAGGACAATGGTTGGATACATATTTGGGGGTTTAGGTATTCAGTACGAGATGTAGCCAATAGAGATTGACCTCACAAATATCACACACACTGAGGCAACACTTGAAAGGAACCTAGTGACGACGGTCTGAGAATAATCTGGGTTCCTATGATGATAGATGGAGACAGTAATACAAGTGCAGTTACAAATACCATAGACGCAATAAGTTTGAGCGGGCACAGCAGCGCCAACAGTTAAATGAAACAAAAGGATGCAGTGAGAAATGATGCCCTCATGGTGCAGTGGGCATGCAAGGGGGTGCTTGTGCGAGGGCACAGTAGGACTCGGTTGCAGATTATGGGAATAAAACAGAAACCACAGAATGATATAATGACTAATTATTATTTATTATGTTGGAAATGGGGGTAGTGGCAGCTAGGTGACCAGAGTCATAAGGCAGACAGAGCATGGGGGGGGCAGGAGCAGGAATATAGACAGCTAAAGGTTCAAACACTTGGGTTAACCTGGATTATGCAAAGGGAGCTAGTGACTAAGCAGATGCAGAACTTAGGGGTCCATTGCAGAGGTCAGTGCCACAAGTGTAGAAAGAGCAGGAAACAGGTTAGCAGATTCAGTAATATGCAGAAGCGCAACTGCAGGATTTCACCAGAATCCTGGGGTGCAGAACACATATGGGGGGGGGGGCCAGTAAGTAGAGGGACTAGAATCTTTCATATGTGACCACCACAGATGTTCTGTCATTTGTAATTAAGCAGCTGCCATTGGGCAAGAAAAGGTACAGCTGGTAAGGGAGCCATGGATGCCATTGCAGCATTGAGGATGTGTGAGGAGAGGGGCTTCAATTGTCAGAATATCACATGTAAGGGGTGTAATGGGGAACTAGCTTTACAGAAATGAATCTTCTGTGAGGGGAGGGGGGGGCATTTCCTTCGTGGAGTCATGCAGATATGTGATCCCCCTACCCCCACCACACACAATCCAATGCACTTACCTTGGGTGGTACCACCTTCTCCTCCTCACACTCTGTCAGGTTATTGAGCATCTTGCCAGGGTTCCCTGCTCCAACCTCTCCGGCTCCTTTTCCTTGACAGGGGGTATGCCTTAACACTGCAGCGATGCTACGGGAGAGGAGGAGGAGGAGGAGGAGGGCTGCAGTGCAGAGATCCACCAGCGCGCACACTCACTGCCCCATAGACAGGGAGGGGGAGCAGAATGAGAGTAAGTGAGAAAGGGGCGGGCAGTGGTAGGGGGCAGTGGTAGGTGGGAGGCAGTGGTAAGGGGGGTCAGTGTAGATGTGAGGCAGTGGTAAGTGGGGCAGTGATATAGATATGGGGCAGTGGTAAGTGGGGGGCAGTGACAGATGGGGGGCCAGTGGTAAGTGGGGGGCAGTGGTAAGGGGGGGTGATGATGTCAGGGGAGTGAGTTTGAATTGGGAACCAAAACCAGTGGTACAAGACAATCTGGGGCTGGGGGTATTACAATGAAGGGGGCATCTGTCTGGGGCATTGCCCTTCCTCAACCAGTCACGGTGGGTTCTGCTTGGGGTATTGACACAGTGTATGGGAATTCCATGTCATTTACCAGGGTCCCTGGTGTGTCTGCCTGCAATTACATTACATTGGCAATGCCCAATCCACCATAGCGCCCAGTCCTTCAATAAACCAGATCCACCCCCCGCACGTAATGGGAACAGCTGGTGCAGAAACCTCTTGGGAACTGTAGCTCATCTTTACGTCATCCAAATGTTTGTCGGGTGATGGAGGGGGGGGGGGAGCGGGCAAGAGGTTCTGCAGCAGATTCCCTGGATATTGTGGCTAAGATCAGTTTGTCCGACATTCCTCCCCCTGATCTCCCCGGTGCCTTAAGCTTATCGGACACCTTAGCTGGGGTTTAACGGACAAGAGAGACACACAAGCAGCAGGTCCATCAATGGCCCTTCTACTGTCAACTGGTGGGATATCGCGATAGAGAGAGGGAGAGATAGCTGATAGATAGATAGATAGATAGATAGATAGAAGATAGATAGATAGATAGATAGATAGATAGATAGAAATCGATATATATATATTATTATATAGAGAGAGGAGAGAGAGAGAGAGATAGATAATCGATATAATATAGTAGTAGAGAGAGAGAGAGAGAGATTATATAGATAGATAATAGAGGAGAGAAGATAGATAATCGATATAGAGAGAGAGAGAGAGAGAGAGAGAGAGAGAGAGATATGATAGATAGAATAAGGAGAGAGAGATAGATAATAAAGAGAGAGAGAGAAGAGAGAGGAGAGAGATGAAAGATAATAGATAGATAGAATAAAACAGACAGAGAGAGAGATAATAGATAGATAGATAGATGAAAGATAGATAGATAGTAGATAGATAGATAGATAGATAATAGATAGATAGATATAGAGAGAGATGATAGATAGATAGATTAGATAGATAGATAGATAGATAGATAGATGATAGATAATAGATATATAGAGAGAGAGATAGATAGAGAGAGAGGATAGAGATAATAGAAATATAGAGAGATAGATAGATAGATAGATAGATAGATAGATAGATAGATAGATAGATAGATCGATAGATGATAGAGAAGAGATAGATACATTGATAGTGATAGATAGATAGATAGATAGATAGATAGATAGATAGATAGAAGATAGATACCAAACCAGTAAGGAGGACTGGGACCTTGGCCTGGGGGGCAAATACAGCCAAGTGGCACTTTCACGGTAGGTTGCACCCCTGGGTATACTTTCTAGGTCCAAGTTATACTACCCAAACTTTTCCTGACTAACACGGCTAATGAACTGGAGGGCTGGCAACACACTGCAAATAAGTGGAGGGCTAACTTACACGGCTAATGATCTGAAGGGCTGACAACAGTCCAATGATCTCGAGCGCTGACAACACTGGCTAAGTGAACTGGAGGGCTGATGACATGGCAAATGAATTGGAGGACGACTTACATGCTAATAAAATGGAGGACTGACTAACAATGTAATGAACTGGAGGGCTGAATGGTAAACGATTTGAACTAGGCTTCCTGTTCCCTGCCCATATAGAGTAGAGGTGTGCGCTGTGCCTTTTTTAAAACATGTAACTTAATAATATCTTCTGTGGCAGCCCAAATCTTTCGTTGGAGACCAGCCCAGGGGGCATTTGCCCCTCATCCATAGGCCCGTCCTCCCCTGCAAAACCAGGATATAATTGCAGAGCACTCTTGGGTCTTGTGCAAAAAACAGATTTATTAATCCAGTGTAACAGATAGCTGTCTGTACACTGGATTAATCTGTTTTTTTGCACAAGACCCAAGAGTGCTTGCAATTATATCCTGGTTTGGTATTTTGAGTCTAGAATTCTGGGCATCTTAAAACTGCATTGGATATATTGAAAGGCTGGCACCTGGGCATCTTAAACTGAATTGGAATATATTGAAAGTCTGAGTGCACACATATGGACAATTTGATAGATAGTTCTTATCTATCATCTATATCTATCTATCATATTATATATATTATAGTAGATAAAGAGAATATATATATATAATTAATATATATATATTATATATATATATATTAAGATATATATATATATTAGATATATATATATATACCTATAGCTTGATAAAGGTCCTAATAGAAGACCAAACGTTGCTGTCTGTTACACTGGATTAATAAATCTGTGCAATTAATAATTGCTCTGCAGAGAGAGAGAGATAGACAGACAGATAGAGAGAGATAGATAGATAGATAGATAGGCAGAGAGATAGATAGATAGAAAGAGAGGAGAAAAAAGATAGAGATAGATAGATAGATAGATAGATAGATAGATAGGCAGAGATATAGACAGATAGATATAGATAGATAGATAGATAGAAAAGATTATATATATATATATATATAGAGAGGAGGAGAGAGAGAGAGAGAGAGAGGAGAGAGAGAGAGAGAGAGAGAGGAGAGAGAGAGATAGATAGATAGATAGTAGATAGGCAGAGAGATAGATAGATAGATAGATAGATACAGATTGAGGCAGATAGATAGGCATAGAGATAGATAGATAGATACATATTGAGGCGGCAGATAGGCAGAGAGTACATCCATCCATCCATCCATCCATCCATCCATCCATCCATCCATCCATCTATCTATCTATCTATCTATCTATCTATCTATCTATCTATCTATCTATCTATCTATCTATCATCTATCTATCTATCTATCTATCTATCTATCTATCTATCTATCATCTATCTATCTATATGTCTGTATGTCTGTGTCTATTTATTTATCTATCTATCTATCTACTGTCTGTCCATCCATCCATCCATCCATCCACTCACCCATCAATCTATCTATCTAAGTCCGGGTCCAACTTGGGTTCGAGTTCTATCCCATCTCTACTCACTAATCAGCAGGGGACCAGACAGAACCAATTGCAGTTCTATTAACTTGTGGCAGCCCCCGAAATTAAAAAAAAATCACTGTTCCCAGCAATTTGTCGGGTGTTAAGGGGCGAAGACAGTTGTAAAAGGGAGATAGACAGCGATGTGTTTTATTGTCAGCCAGTTTCCATTGGCTTGATGTAAAATTTCGGTTTCAAAACGACCGTCAAACGTTGAACCTCAAAAGGTGTTTTCGGTGCATTAGACAGTTTAATGACACTTTAAAAGCTACTTTTACACAAACGACTGTTCGTCATTGTGGTCTCGTTGTTATTGGAGGTTTCTGAGTGTTCCTGATAGGATAATGCTGCATGAAACATTTTCCTAGCGGCAAAACATCTGAAACCACTAGTAAAACGTGGCCAGAACGGCGAACAGTCGTTTGCGTGAAAGTCGCCTAAAGAACATGCAAATTCAGCCAATTGGGATAGTCCAGTCATTTATTTACTTGGCCGAGATTCCGCAACGTACTAAACACTATGCCAGGTTTATTACTTTGCGGGATTGCTGTCAGGTAAGTAACACAGCCAGCGATGGGTTAAGACCCAGATGCAGTAAGCAGTAAGCTTCAGGTTATTAGGTACAGCACACCTTGACTTAAATGTGTATCGCATCGGGGTGCCAGGGGCTTAACTACCAGGGGAGCAGTGGGGCAGAATCTTCATACTCCCTATGACACATATAATGCCTCCCCCGAGAAAACCACTTTAAATGAACCAGGGAGGATGCCCCAAAACTCCCCAAACCCAATAGTACATCTGTAACAATAGCCCTACATATTGGATCTTCCTGGAGGGAGGTAGCCAGGCACTAAAGCTGGGTACACACACTACAGATGTATAGTCAATGGCTATAAAACTATCCCCTACATTCCCAACACTCTCCCTATACCATGAGGCATGGGTGTACTTACAAACATACTACTTCCATTGGTTTTTAAAAATTAGAATATGTATTGACAGGCACTAATAGCTACACACAGACAAACACGTGTATTTTTTTCCATACACATAAACTTGACTTGCCTTTTCACTTTTTATTAGTGTTTCTTTAATTCTAGTCATTCAATTAAACAGGGACCATCCTGCAAAGTAAAGGCTCATACCTAGTATGTAGAAAAAGAAAACAGACCTCCATGGTGTGAAATCCCCTTTCTTGACCCTGACCCCCCATATACTTGGCAAATGCCTTGTTATTAAAACACACAAAACTTCACTGAAGCAGCAGCCGGGCAGTTGGATCCGGCTTGACAAGGCAGGAGATAGGGCACGGACACACTGCAACGCAAATGCAATCACACACGGAATCACATGCGATTTCATGTGTGATTATGTTGCATTTGCGCATGCGTTTTCTTCAATAGGTATAGGAAAACGCATGCGATTGCGAGTAAAAATGCGGAACGCAAATCGCAACGCACCCGAAAACGCGTGTTTTCAATGATCTAAAAAAGGCGTAAATGCACAAAAAACGCAGCAGTGTGGTCTAGCCCTTAAAGGATAAGAAATAATGTCTGGGTGAGGCTTCAAGAGAAGATATTACACATCGGGAACCCATTGAAAGACATTTTTATTGGAGAAACTTTATTCTTTTTACTTGACCAATTCTGTAGAAAATCAGTTAGTTCTTAGATCTTTTTATATATATATAAATGGAGCATTAAACTACCCCACACACACACACAATTACCGCTAAATAAAAATACACACATTGTTCCGCCAAAAATAGTATCCCCTTCACGCGGAACACAATGTTACCATTTGGCATTCCGCTTCACTCCAATTCATTTCAGAAGCTAAATTAAAATCCTATTGTGCTGCGTGGTTAATATTTTATGTCCTTGTTTTTCAAACAATTATTACGTGGCACTTCGCCCAATCTGAGTCAAACTTCACTGCCATCTGCAGAGGAACTGAAAATAGCTCAACTGAGCGACTTCATTCCCTTTCAACTAACCTTCCCATCCACGCTATCCGGATAAACGGACGGAAGGAATCAGAATGTTATAAGGGACACATGTCTACCAAAGGGAGATGATTGGCATTTTGTTTTCTCTTATAAAGTGCAAACCAGGTAACCCTGATCATCAGACTAGTCTAACAGACTGTACACACAATACACAGCTCCTGTTCCACCTGATTCTTGGGTCTTGTGCAAAAAACAGATTTATTAATCCAGTGTAACAGATAGCTGTCTGTTACACTGGATTAATCTGTTTTTTTGCACAAGACCCAAGAGTGCTCTGCAATTATATCCTGGTTTGCAGGGGAGGACAGGGCCAGTAGGATGAGGGGCAAATGCCCCCTGGGCTGGTCTCCAACGAAAGATTTGGGCTGCCACAGAAGATATTATTAAGTTACATGTTTTAAAGGCACAGCGCACACCTCTAGCTCTAATATGGGCAGGGAACAGGAAGCCTAGTTCAAATCGTTTACCATTCAGCCCTCCAGTTCATTAGCAGTGTTAGTCAGTCCTCCAGTTTATTAGCAGTGTAAGTCAGTCCTCCAATTCATTTGCCAGTGTCATCAGCCCTCCAGTTCATTAGCCAGTGTTGTCAGCGCTCGAGATCATTGGACAGTGTTGTCAGCCCTTCAGATCATTAGCCAGTGTAAGTTAGCCCTCCAGCTTATTTGCAGTGTTTGCCAGCCCTCCAGTTCATTAGCCGGTGTTAGTCAGGAAAAGTTTGGGTAAGTATAACTTGACCTAGAAAGTATACCCAGGGGTGCAACCTACCGTGAAAGTGCCACTTGGCTGTATTTGCCCCCCAGGCCAAAAGGTCCCAGTCCTCCCTTACTGGTTTGGTATCTATCTATCTATCTATCTATCTATCTATCTATCTATCTATCTATCTATCAATGTATCTATCTCTTTCTCTATCTATCTATCGATCTATCTATCTATCTATCTATATTTCTATTATCTCTATCTCTCTCTCTATCTATCATCTCTCTCTATATATATATTATCTATCATCTATCTATCTATCTATCTATCTATCTATCTATCTATCTATCATCTCTCTCTATATCTATCCATCTATTATCTATCTATCTATCTATCTATCTATCTATCCCCAGCACTTTGGCTTTTTAAAATGAGGGAAGAGGCCATCCAGTGCTTTATATTAAAGGCAAGGAACCTCCCATTAAAGGGGCATGTGTGGGGGTGCTATTACCACACGGAGGCTTGACACGTCCTCAACAAATATACATACAATTACAAGGATTGTGGAAGCACTCCAATTAGGCTAAGTTACAACTACATTTAGGGAAGTTGTACTGATCTGGTCAAACATTTATACAACATAGAAAAGATAATCAATGCACATTCCTAGGCCCCTACAATATCATATTATCTGACACACTGGCAACTTTATAAACAAAGGGGTTTTAGTATACTACTGTTGATCACATGAATGAAAAGGCCTTCCACCACCGTCAAGGTAACCCCAGTCTGGAAGGTCCTAACTTCTACTTTTTTTACTTCAATTACCATAGAAACTTTTGCATTTCTCATACTTGTGCAAGCATACATTACTTCTCAAACATTGACAGATGCTTGGCACAGCCCACTCACATGCAAAGAAATGATTCTCCAATTAAAACATTACAGGTATCAAATATTAACCCCTCATACACAAGGACAAATCCACCCACCCACCCTAAAATACAACAGGTGCCATTCACCACCTCCTTCTATACAGCAAATAAACTCAGTTTATGAAAATACTGAAGTCTAGCAATGCCTTTCTGACCACAGAGGACATCTGATCATCCTTCATACACTGCAGGTACAGTCGCTGCTCTCTCAACACAAACATACCCACCGCTCTCTTCCTTTATTAATTACAGCACAATTCTCTGCTCTCATTCGTAAAGGAAATACCTTGCCTTTTAATAAACTACTTCAGTCCAGCACTGCCCTCCTAACACAGAGAACATACCCACCATCACTCCACACACTGCAAGTTCAGCACTGTACCCATCCCCCTTTATATATTGCAGGTACCATTCCCTTCCCTCCTTAACACTGGGCCTACCCGTCCTACAGCTGCCATGCGCTTCCCCATTACACAGAAACGTATTTCAAGCCCTGCCATAAAAATATCATGCAAATACACAGCCCTTTTGCCCAACATGGGTGCAATTTACTGCAGAGGGCATAACAAGCCTTTGTCACCTCTACAGGTGCCATGCACTGCCCCCTTAAGCACACAAATGCCCAGCCCCTTCCTATACTACAGGTGCCATGACCACAAAGCTTTCTTGCGCAAGCAATTGACACATATCTCCCATGACACACAGACTGCTATTTACTACTGACAAGACTGCAGTTCTGGGGCAATTAGATTTCTTCTGATGCCTCTCAGTTATAATAAGGATGCAGCCCCCTAACCTGCATGGTCCTCTCTCTCCCTGGATATAGGTTTTCTGGAGCATCTCACTAACTCACAGTGATGCCACCAGAATAAAAAATGAGGTGATTCCTCCCCTGGGAGAGTAGGGGGAATAAAGGATATGAAGAAAGAGTCACCACTAAAGGCATCTGACGAGAAAGAAAAAGGCAAACAGAAAATGGTTGATGAAAACAAAATAAGTACATATATAATGGATACAGATATGGACATCAATGTTCATTAAATGAATGGATACACACACATAATATATGTATAATGCAATTACATCTTTTGTACACCATACAAATTAGCATTTTCATTTATTTATGTATCTAGGAACAATCCACAGTGCTGTGCAATGAGATACAACCGACTGGAGTGCAGTGATCACAAAAATGAAACAAACCTTGCAGAGGGCACTGCTTCAGCCTACAGGGGGCTATGAATATTTCATTGCTATTAACACATCATTATCTGCTAGGCAGTAAATGCTCCAGTTTACCGTATGATTCTGCACAAATAGCATTAATATCACCCTTTATCTCAGTGCCCATCATTCACGCAGGAGCTTGGTATATTTAATAAAGAGGTGTTTTTCCCACACGTTTAAGGGCAACAAATCCATCCCAAACCACCCTCTCCTATAGTACCAGGATAAGCACCTAAACTGTTAGGTCCTCATCCCCAGGCTTGCTGTCTTTTCACAAACAAAGCAGTGAAAGACCAGCATGACGTGCTGCCCCTTTCCAAAGTCTGGGACTCCTCCCAGACTATCCATGGGAAGAGGGTTATTCGCTGAATGTGTCTTTCCGTTTGATTAGGTTTGGAAACCAGAAAGGGACAGAGTAAGATTGGGCTACAAAGCTCAATACAATTGGGAAGTTAAAGCAAACTCAGCAGTTTTAGATCCTTAACATGGGTACTTTTGGTAAGGGGGGTTGGTTTGGGAGGTTGCACATGACTATAGTTTCCTTAAATCTGCAGCAATCAATAAGATGGTATCAAATGTTTTTGTAAACTTTAGTAAACCACTTAAAGGTAAAATCTGATTGGTTGTTGCAACTTAACAGCATAGGCATTTTTTCCATATCAGGAGGGGGGGAGAAGCACCTCCACTATTGTCTCCCCTCCAACCCCCCGAGTCTGTATCTGTACCTGGTCCTCTGTTCAACTTGCACTGGTGTTGGATATTTACTGTTCCTATGTGTATATAAGGTTGTGATTTCTTAGTTTTTCATAACTCCAGCCAGATAACGGGACTTGAGACTCCCGAAATCTTGCTATTTTTGTTGTCTAGTTAGCCAATAAAGGTATCACAACTCTACTTTAACAGTGATTTAAGATGCTACAGTTGTTTTCTGGTGGAGAAAGGTTTTTCATGCCTTGGCTTTCAGAATTTGTATAGCTGGATTAAAGCTCCCTGGTTGGTTTATCCAGGCCAAGGTAAGGATATTTATCTGTAGTGTTTAGTAAAAGTTATTCAGGTGAAGGAGGGGTAAATGAATTGGCTTGTTGTTTTCTTCTGGAACACGATTCATTGGAAATGCCAAGTTGTGCTGAATTTTCCAGACTTGAACTGTCTTTCTCCATTGGAGAACTGCCCGCCTTAAGATAAATCCACTTATCTTCCTCAACCCCAAACTCTGAGATGTATAGTTACTACTTCCCACAGTCCCTGAAACCCACAAATGCTGTCTCTCTTCATACTTGCAGCAGTGAGTTACTAGCCATGAACAGTGGACATCACAGCCAATGACTGACTCTTCATTCTATGATTTCCGCGCCTCCTATGTAAAAGCTCTCTGAGCTTACAGAGAAGGCGAGGACCGGGAAAGAGAAGTGTGTGTGGCAGAGAAATGTATTGTGGGCTTCAAGAACCAAGGGAGGGTAAGTAAACTATAATGATCTCGAGATTTGTGGGGGAAGGTGGGAGATATTATTTCCATGTAATATGGGTTACTGTCATACTGCATCCAAGAACCCGGAAGGAAGAGGAGTGCGGAGGGTATGCAAGTCGCCCTGATGGTATTGATGAGGCTGTGTAGATTACAAATATGATCAGTCTGTTGTTTGTACGTTAGTATAGAGGGGTTAGTAGGGGGCAATGGGTATCAATAATAAGTGATATATGGACAGTACTATTAGGCTCATACAGACATCCGATTCTGTCCATGACCTGTGACCCCCGCGCTCACACGCGTGAAAAAGGACGTTTCGCTGAAATCATGCGTGTGTATACATTTGGGTCAGGGTTCATAATCCGCCATGGCAGACAAGTTGTGCATCAGTATCAGTATATGCATCAGCACCACCCCACAGACAAAGACTAACACAAGTAAGCCTTACTAAGATGTCTGTATGCTGTGATGTTCTGTCTGTGCATTTACAGGGTATTCAATAAAAGTTCTTATCGTTTAAAATGGTGCTAATTTGCCCCAACCAGTCAGATGTTAGCTTCAAAATGTAAATAAAATCTGATTGGTTGGGGCAAAATTAGCACCATTTTAAACGATAAGAACTGTTATTGAATCTCCCTGTTGTGCGTTACGTAATGATGTACGCAATCTATACAAGACACACTACAGCTAACTGAAAGACTGTACAGCGCAAGTGGCAGAGTTGATTTGAAGAGAGCCAAGGCAAGAGCAGTTCAGCAGTGTTATTATGTGTGCCCAGGGGGATGTTTTGGAAGTTGTGCTAGGCGCCAGTAGCAAATCTTGCACATGGTGCTATTTAACCTAAGGCCGACCCTGTAATCTCCCTATCTCTCTACCATATGTCCTTATATAGCTGTCTGTCTATCTCTAAATCTTATCAATAAGGTGCACTCTACCTACGTGGCTTTTTCCAGCCTTGCCTGGGTGCTTCCAGTCAGATCCCACAACATGTACCAATACATGAGAGCACTCACAGGTCTTGTGAATCAAATATAGGTTTAGTAATCCATGTACAACAACAGCAACATTTCGGGCTGGTGCTAAGACCACGGCTTAGCTCCAGGTTTCTTGCATTGGTATCTATCATCCATCATCCCTCCATCCATCCCTCCCCCCTCCCTCTCCTCTCTCCTCTCTCTCTTTATCCATCCATCATCTATCTGTTCAGTCTGGTGCTAAGACCTTTATCAGGCCATGACTTAGCTCCAGGTTTCATGCATGGTATCATCTTACCTATCTACCTATATAGCTATTATCTATCTATCTATCTATCTATCTATCTATCACTTTTCCAGTCTCTCTTCATATTCAAGCTCAATGGCGTAACTAGGAATCACGGGCCCAGCATAAACAGGATGGGGCTCCTATCCGTGCTTCATAACACAGTGGTTTTCTTGGGGGTGGGGTGGGGGTGGCTATATCTGTCTGGGAAAATAAGAAGATGGGCCCCTTGGGCTCCTGGGCCCCCCTGCGATTGCTTCCCTCCGCTCCCTCTAGTTATGCCCTGTCCAAGCTCCCACCAATTCCCTTAGTTGCCTTCTCTGAACCCTTTCCATTTTCAAGATGTCTTTTTGTACACAGATTCCAAAATTGCACTGCATATTCCAAATGAGGCCTTATCAATGCTTTGTAAAGCGGGAGAATAAACATTTTCTTCCCTTGAATCCATACCTCCTTTATACAAGACAATACCATGCTGGCTCTGCTGTTGCTGCCTGACACTGCTTGCTTCCTTTATGTTGTTATCCACCAACATTGATGTAATCTGCCACTTAGCAGCCTAATGGACAATCTATCTAGATCTCCCTGCAACGATTGACATCCTCTGACGTTTAATGGTCAACAACATTTTGTGTCATCAGCAACACAGAAACCTTGCAGACAATACCCACTTCAAAATCATAATACATAGATTAAATAGAAGCAGTCCAACACAGAACCCTGTGGCACCCTACTTAGCACTTTAGTCCTAATGATGAAGCCCATTAAAACTACTCTCTGCATCCATTATTAACCAATTTTCTATCCATGTACAAATGTGCCTCCCCAGACCAACAGACCTTAGCTTACATTAGTCGATAGATAGACGCACATCTATCTATCTATCTATCTATCTATCTATCTATCTATTCTATCTATCTATCTATCTATAACCTCTCCATTGATCTATCTAATACTCTCTCGCCATCAATCCCATCTATCACTATCATCTATCTCACAAATATCTCTCTTCTATCAATATATCTCTCTCTATCTATTCATCTCTCTCTATCCATCCCTATCTATCATTATCTATCTTATCTATCTATCTATCTATCTATCATCTATCTATTATCTATCTCTCTGCCTATCCTGCCTAATATGTATCTATCTATCTATCTCTATGCCTATCTATCTGCCTCAATCTGTATCGATATCTATCTCTTCCGTATCTATCTATCTATCTATCTCTCTCTCCTCTCTCTCTCTCTCTCTCTCTCTCTCCTCTATATACTATATAATATATATATATAATATATCTTTCTATCTATCTATCTATCATATCTACATCTATAGTCTCTGCATCTATCTATCTATCTATCTATCTATTATCTCATTTTTTTCTCTCTCTTTCTATCTATCTATCTCTTGCCTATCTATCTATCTATCTATCTCTCTCTATCTGTCTGTCTATCTCTCTCTCTCTGCAGAGCAATTATTAATTGCCAGATTATTATACAGTGTAACAGACAGCAACGTTTTGGTCTTCTATTAGGACCTTTATCAAGCTATAGGTATTATAATATAATAATATATATATATTATATATATATATATATATATATATATATATATATATATATATATAACACCATATATATATGTATATATATATAGATAGATAGATAGATAGATAGATAGATAGATACTATCTATCTAATTGTCCAGTATGTGTGCACTCAGACTTTCAATATATTCCAATTCAGTTTAAGATGCCCAGGTGCCAGCCTTTCAATATATTCCAATGCAGTTTTAAGAGCCCAGAATTCTAGACTCAAAATACCAAACCAGGATATAATTGCAGAGCACTCTTGGGTCTTGTGCAAAAAAACAGATTAATCCAGTGTAACAGACAGCTATCTGTTAACTGGATTAATAAATCTGTTTTTGACAAGACCCAAGAGTGCTCTGCAATTATACCTGGTTTGCAGGGGAGGACAGGGCCAGTAGGATGAGGGGCAAATGCCCCCTGGGCTGGTCTCCAACGAAAGATTTGGGCTGCCACAGAAGATATTATTAAGTTACATGTTTTAAAAGCACAGCGCACACCTCTAGCTCTAATATGGGAGGGAACAGGAAGCCTAGTTCAAATCGTTTACCATTCAGCCCTCCAGTTCATAGCAGTGTTAGTCAGTCCTCCAGTTTATTAGCAGTGTAAGTCAGTCCTCCAATTCATTTGCCAGTGTCATAGCCCTCCAGTTCATTAGCCAGTGTTGTCAGCGCTCGAGATCATTGGACAGTGTTGTCAGCCCTTCAGATCATTAGCCAGTGTAAGTTAGCCCTCCAGCTTATTTGCAGTGTTTGCCAGCTCCAGTTCATTAGCGGTGTTAGTCGGAAAAGTTTGGGTAGTATAACTTGACCTAGAAAGTATACCCAGGGGTGCAACCTACCGTGAAGTGCCACTTGGGTATTGCCCCCCAGGCCAAAAGGTCCCAGTCCTCCCTTACGGTTGGTATCTATCTATCTATCTATCTACTATCTATCTAGCTATCTATCATCCCTATCGATCATCTATCGTCCCATCCATCATCTACTATCATCATCTATCTATAATAATCTACCCCCTACTATCCTCCAAATCACATCACTCTCATCATCTACACACACTCCCTACACCACAACACATCTACATCTACATCATCTACATATCTATCTATCTAACTATCACATCATCTACCCTCCTTTTACTATCTATCTATCTATATCTTCTCATCTCTATCGATCATCTCTCTTATATCTATCCTCTCTCTCACACACTATACTCCTCCTCCACAATATATTCTCTCATCTCTTATCTATCATCATATCTCCTCTCTCTCTCTCTCTCTCTCTCTTATATCGATTATCTATCTCTCTCTCTCTCTATATAATATATATAGATATCTATCGATATCTATCATCTATCTATCTATCTTATCTATCTATCATCTATCTATCTATCTATCTATCTTCAGCTATCTCTCCTCCTTTATCGCGAATCCCACCAGTTGACAGTAGAGGGCCATTGATGACCTGCTGCTTGTGTGTCTCTCTTGTCTTAAACCCAGCTAGGGTGTCCGATAAGCTTATAAGGCACCGGGGAGATCAGGGGGAGGAATGTCGGACAAACTGATCTTAGCCACAATATCCAAGGGAATCTGCTGCAGAACCTCTTGCCCGCTCCCCCCCCCCCCTCCATCACCGACAAACAGTTTGGATGACGTAAAAGATGAGCTACAGGTTCCCAAGAGGTTCTGCACCAGTGTTCCCATTACTGGCGGGGGGTGGATCTGGTTATTGAAGGACTGGGCGTATGGGTGGATGGGCATTGCCAATGTAATGTAATTGCAGGCAGACACACCAGGGACCCTGGTAAATGACATGGAATTCCCATCACTGTGTCAATACCCCAAGCAGAACCCACCGTGACTGGTTAGGAGGGCAATGCCCCAGACAGATGCCCCCTTCATTGTAATACCCCCAGCCCCAGTGTCTGTACCACTGGTTTGGGTCCCAATTCAAATCACTCCCCTGACATCATCACCCCACTTACCACTGCCCCCCACTTACCACTGCCCCCCATCTGTCACTGCCCCCCACTTACCACTGCCCATATCTATCACTGCCCCCACTTACCACTGCCTCACATCTACCACTGACCCCCACTTACCACTGCCTCCCACCTACCACTGCCCCTACCAATGCCCCCTTTCTCACTTACTCTCATTCGCTCCCCCTCCCGTCTATGGGCAGTGAGTGTGCGCGCTGGTGGATCTCTGCACTGCAGCCTCCTCCTCCTCCCCTCCTCTCCCGTGCTAGCATCGCTGCAGTGTTAGGCATCAGCCCCCTGTCAAGGAAAAGAAGAAGCCGGAGAGGTTGGAGCAGGGAACCCTGGCAAGATGCTCAATAACCTGAAAGAGTGTGAGGAGGGAGAAGGTGGTACAGCCAAGGTAAGTGCATTGGATGTGTGTGGTGGGGGTAGGGGGATCACATATCTGCAGTGACTCCACGAAGGAAAAATGCCCCCCCTCCCCTCACAGAAGATTCATTTCTGTAAAGCTAGTAGTTCCATTCACCCCTTACATGTGATATTCTGACAATTGAAGCCCCTCTCCCCACATCCTCAATGCTGCAGGCATCCATGGCTCCCTTACCAGCTGTACCTTTTCTTGCCCAATGGCAGCTGCTTACATACAAATGACAGAACTCTGTAGGTGGTCACATATGAAAGATTCTAGTCCCCTCTACTGCCCCCCCCCCATTAGTTTCTGCACCCCAGGATTCTGGTGTGAAATCCTGCAGTTGCTTCTGCATATACTGAATCTGCTCCTGTTCCTGCTCTTTCTACACTTGTGGCACTGACTCTGCAATGGACCCCATAGTTCTGCATCTGCTTAGTCACTAGCCTTGCATATCCAGGTTACCAATGTGTTTGAACCTTTAGCTGTCTATTATTCTGCTCCCCCCATGCTCTGTCTGCCTTTGACTCTGGTCACCTAGCTGCCCTACCCCCATTTCCAAACATAATAATAATAATTAGTCATATAATCATTCTGGGGTTTCTGTTTTATTCCCATAATCTGCAACCGAGGTCCTACTGTGCCTCGCACAATGCACCCCCTTGGCATGCCCACTGCACCATGAGGGCATCATTTTCTCACTGCATCCTTTTGTTTCATTAACTGTGGGCGCTGCTGTGCCCGCTCAAACTTATTGCGTCTATGGTATTTGTAAACTGCACTTTATTACTTCTCCATCTATCAATCATAGGAACCCCAGATATTCTCAGACAGTCGTCACTAGGTCTTTCAGTGTTGCCTCGATGTGTGTGATATTGTGAGGTCAATCTCATTTGGCTACATCTCGTACTGAATACCTAAACCCCTCAAATATGTATCCAACCATTGTCCTCACTACAAATTAGGAGAAATGTTTCCTGCAGGTTGAATTGCCAGTATCGATCAGCCACCATGTACATGTGCACTTGGTCCATTAGTGGGTGGTGGAGGATATGAAGAGAAAGATCATGGGAACAAGAAAGGTCAGGACAGGGATGGAAGGATTTTCCTACATTGGCACATGCACTGCAGTCACAGGTGCTAAATCATGATTGTTTCCAGGTAGGGCAGAAAGGGCATTTTTTGGGCTTCACATAAGATGGGCCCTAAATTTCAAAATAAAATAAACTGACAAACTAATTTTTAGGTTAACAACGTACTTATATTTATATGTTTATTAAGGGAAAAACATCTTAAGGAACTTTTATCAGCTGAGGCATATTTCTCAGAACCATATTGACAAAGACTGTTGGGAATTATTGACCAACAATACCTATAGGGGCTGATCAATAAGAGGTGCAAGAGTTTACCTGTGCTATTAATCTGCAGCAACCAAATGGATGTAGTCTGAAGCCCCCCAACACGGGATTGATTTTCGCTCAAAATATCGATAAGTGTATGCCGTTTTTAGTCAACCAATATTGAGCAGTTTATCGGAAAAACAAAGATCGGCCCAAATTTTCCGCCAACCCCATTTTCAAGTTCCCATCTCCTGCAGATTTAATGGCGCCATCTGCAAAAGATTCAAAAGTTCACAAGGTGAACTTAACAGGTACTTATGATTGGATTTCTGATTGTTGATCGTTATAAAACATCTGCCATGCACTGGGTAGCTTAAGGGCATGTTCACCTTAAAACTGTTAATTGTCAGTTACCTGCCCCCAACCCCAACTGATATATTTTGCACTTTATTACCTTCATTACAATCAATTAAGGCTGACAGCAGACATTTCAGCCAATGATTTGACTATTGTTTCACTGCTGCTCCTCTGCACATGCTCAATCTTATAAAAGCTCATTGAGCAGAGGGGGAGGGAGAAACATTTACCAGAAAGGATATAACTTATCACTAAGAATTGGTTACAAATGCATATAATAAACTGGTAAGAATAGCAGTTGGGGTTGCAGGCAGATAACTGACAAGTCACCAGTTTTTTTGTTTTTAAGGCTGGACAGCCCCGTAACTGCAGTAACCCCATTAAAAGATAAACATCTGTTTGGTGGCTGTACATGGGCCAAATGTGCACCTCTTTAATAATCTGCCACATAGAGTCTAATGCTAGGTACCCCGGCCTCTATTGAAGGTCATGTCTACCCCCACACTCAAAGTTCTTTATAGCGTTCTATATAAAGGAGGGAAATATTTGCTCTTTGTGAATGGAAGTGACAAGGGAAAGTGTTATAGGGGTTAAGGGGTACTAACACCCAGAACTATTAGGAACTATAACTACTAGTTCATATAATTGTTTTCTAGTGGTCAGGGACTTACACATCCCCTTTTATCATCTCATTTTACTTTCTTGTTCCCACTCACTTATATAATATTATGGAATTGTCAAATCAGTGTGACAGCACGCACATCCGTTATCTCCATCTCCAGGTGCTGTGGTAGAGATTGGCACGAAAAGCTATAGGAGAATCCCCAGATTTTAGCAGAGGTTTTTAGGGGTGGAGATAAGAGTGGGTGTGTAAATATAATAATAATTTGGGAACCAGCTGTTTTTTGGTGGGGAAAAGGAGACTCTACTTGGGTAAAGTTGATAGGATAGGTAGGATGAGGACCAAGATTAGGAAAAGTCTTGTATTCTGCCATGTACCCATGGCAGCAAGGCATAGGGCAGTATAAACAAGGGGTAATTACTGTATCACCTGAAAACAGTTTAAGAAAGAAACCCCAACATGTTGAAATTGGGCCCTGGAAACCCAATATAAACTGTAATATAAGTAGCTCGGTATGGCCCCTTCTGTGATAGTGTGCACTTAGAAAATATTTTGGGAGATACTTTGCCACCTTATGCCCAGGGGATAAAATATTGCTGTAAGTAATTTATTACTTTGTGAACTTAATTATATATTACTGGTATGTAATATGTACAGTATGACTTTGTATAATATTTATTACCCAGTATGTAATGTATGACTATGTAATTGTAAAATTATATTATTATCCATTATATAGCACCATGTGGTGGAATAATATTATAGTAGATAATGCACCCCCTACTGTAAATTAAAGGATATTAGAAGTCACCAGGAGTTCCGTGACCATATGTAAGTACAAGGCCGCAGGCGAGTGCCTTTTATACAGGGCGCGGAACTCCAAGGTGACTTCTAATATCCGAATATTTTACAGTAGGGGTGCATTATTTAGTATAATCCACCCCCTCATTTGAGAACCATCCAGGCCCCTGTGCAAGGATGGGGAGGAGGAATGATAACTTTGTCATTATCCCTCCTTCTTTCCCCACCTTCTTATTTCTCCCACCTATTGTTCTCCCCCTTCGGTTTACCTTCTTTTACATTGTCTGTCACTGAGTACATTACTGCCCTTCCTCTCCCCTGCTGTCACTTCCCCCCACTCCGTTTACTTCCCCTTTAAGTTACCTTCTTCGATTGTCTGTCACTGAGTTTTGCGGCTCCCTCACCACTGTGAGTAGCGCGGCTCCACCCCTTCCCTTTACACAGTAAAGGAAGAGGTGGAGCCGTGCCATCCATTGGATTCCCCAAAAATGGTGATTCAAGTGCTTTAAAAATGGATTGCAGCGTAGCGCACATATGGACTGATGTAATACTAAAAAAGTTACGTCTTACCTGACCGGGATCCCGCAAGACATGGCATTAAGATTAGCGCTAAATAGTTGCGTTAATCTTAACTTAGCCATTGCTACATTGGCTAAGCCATGCTATTTCCAAATTTTCCAAATTTTCACGGCCATCGCACAATTTCAACATTTTTCTTTTGGAGGAGAGTTACAATGATCTGAGCTGGGTTTAAATGCTGGAGAGAAGAGAGTACAGGCTGGGAGACCAAGTAGCAGAATGTTCAGTAGTCAAGATGGGAGATTATAAGGGCATGGATGGCATTTTAGTAGTGGAGTGAGAGAGGAAAGAGTGGATCTTCCAAATATTGAAGGAGAAAATGACACATCCTAACCACATTGTTAAGGTGATGATGGAAGAAAAGAGAGAAGACAAGATTACTCCAAGGCTGCATGCAGAGATTCAACTGGGTTATGACCATATTGTCATAGAGAAGGGTAGACTAGGTCCTAGTTTAGGTGGGGAAATGAATAACTCAGTTTTAGATAGACTGAGTTTAAGGCGGCGGTGTGCCCCATCCAGGAGGAAATAGAGAGCAGACATTTAGAGATTTGGATTGAACTTAGGGGTTAGTGCGGGGTTGGACAAGTAAATTTGTGCATCATCAGCGTATAGGTGATACTTAAAGGGGAACTGTGGTCTCCACACAAGTTGAGTTTAAATGAAAGGGCAGTTTCATACCTTTAAAACGAGCCATCACCCCCTCTCTACATGGTTCACAGCCCAAGATATAAATGACTGACCAGAAAGTTAATGGGTGGGGGCTGACATGTGACATTCCTAAGGCTTCTCCTGCACAGTGACGCCCGCGAGCACAGCCTCAGACTCCTCAGTGTGAGAGGGAGATAGGAGGTCCCTCCTCCTCTCTGCTGTGTGGAAGGACCTGCAGCTGCAGAGAAGGTAAGGGAATCTACAGCCCTTCTCTCTCCCTATGTGAAAACAGCCTTTCCAGGCAGAGTTCTCACTCTGCCTGAAAAGGCTGTTTCCACAGAGTTTGGGGGGGGGGGGGGGTTAGGAGGGGTGTCAGGTGTCCCACAGCACCTGTGAGCGGGTGGGGCTCTTTAGGCACATGGTGGGCGGGCTTAGGCACCCACGAGTGGACGGGACCACATCCATGAGTGGGCGGGACCACGGCACCGTGAGTGGGCGGGGGCCACATGGGGCTGTAAGGGAATGGGCCAAGGGGGGCCTGCAACTCGAGGGACCATGGGGTCCATGGTGGGAGGGACCTGGAGAAGAGACACAGGGCAGATTTCAGAGAGGAAGCAGGAAGTGCAGGGGACCTGGTGATGCTTCTGCCATATCACACACAAAAATGTAAAATATCTTCAAAACTTGCAAAATAAACAATGGAAATAAATTGCAAAAACTCTCAGGGAGCAATTCCTATCATTTGCCTAAAGTCATTTTTGGACCACAGTTCCTCTTAAGCAAAAAGATAGAAAAATATATTTTAGAGAGATAAGAGATAACCAAACGGCAGCTTGATTTCCAGAGAATTTAGAATTTGCATAAAAAGGGAATGGTCCACAGTATCAAAGGAGATTATAGGTCAATGAGAATAAGCCCCTTGGCTTTGGCAGTTTGTAGTTCATTTGAGACTTTGCCGAGGGCTGTTTCAGTTGAATGACCCGGTCGGAATCCTAAATGCAATGGGTCCAGTAGGTTATTAGCATGGAGATAATTAATAATGCACGCAGAGACAAGACGGTTCTAAGAGTTTTGACCAAACAGTAAAAGGGAGACAGGGCGGTTCAAGAGACAGGTAGGATCCTGAGAGGGTTTTTTTAAGAAGAGGTTTGACGCACACATGTTTAAAGGCAGCAGGAAAAATCCCAGAGGTTAGGGAGGAATGAAAAATGTGAGCAAGAGCAGGGAAAAGGATTTTAGAGCGGGGTAATGTTTGGAGGGATGTTTCATATAGTGTACCTATTAAAGCAGTAATGTTGGAGGGATGTTTCAATAAGTGTACCTATTAAAGGGGTAATGTTGGAGGGATGTTTCAATAAGTGTACCTATTAAAAGAGTAATGTTGGAGGGATGTTTCAATAAGTGTACTATTAGAAAGTAATATTGGAGGGATGTTTAATAAGTACCTATTAAGGGGTAATGTTGGAGGGATGTTTCGATAAGTGTACCTATTAAAGGTAGGTATGTTGGAGGGAGTGTTTCAATAAGTGTACCTATAAAAGAGTAATGTTGGAGGGATGTTTTGATAAGTGTACCTATCAGAAAAGTATATTGGAGGGATGTTTCAATAAGTGTACCTATTAAAGGGGTATTGTGGAGGGATGTTCGATAAGTGTAACCTATTAAAGGGCTAATGTTGGAGGGATGTTTCGATAAGTGTACCTATTAAAGGGGAAATGTTGGAGGGATGTTTCGATAAGTGTACCTATTAAAAGAGTAATGTTGGAGGGATGTTCGATAAGTGTACCTATTAAAAGAGTAATGTTGGAGGGATGTTTCGATAAGTGTACCATTAAAAGAGTAATGTTGGGGGATGTTCGATAAGTGTATCTATTAAAGGGGTAAGTGTTGGAGGGATGTTTCGATAAGTGTACCTATTAAAAGATTAATGTTGGGAGGGATTTTGATAAGTGTACCTATTAGAAAAGTAATGTGGAGGGATGTTTCAATAAGTGTACCATTAAAGGGGTATGTTGGAGGGATGTTTCAATAATGGAACCTATTAAAGGGGTAATGTTGGAGGGATTGTTCGATAATGAGACCTATTAAGGGGAAATGTGGAGGGATTGTTCAATAAGTGTACCTATTAAAGAGTAATGTTGGAGGGATGTTTTGATAAGTGTTTTTTAGAAAAGTAATGGGAGGGATGTTTCAATAAGTGTACCTATAAAGGGGTAATGTTGGAGGAGTGTTTCGATAAGTGTACTATTATAAGGGGTAATGTTGGAGGGATGTTTCGATAGTGTACCTATTAAGGAAGGAAATGTGGAGGGATGTTTCGATAAGTGTACCTATTAAAAGAGTAATTTTGGAGGATGTTTCGATAAGTGTACCTATTAAAAGAGTAATGTTGGAGGGATGTTTCAATAAGTGTACCTATTAAAGGGTGTAATGTTGGAGGATGTTTCTATAAGTGTACCATTTAAAGGGTAATGTTGGATGGATGTTTCGATAAGTGTACTATTAAAGAGGTAATGTTGGAGGTGTTGTTTCTATAGTGTACCTATTAAGGGGTATGTTGTAGGGATGTTTCTATAATTGTACACTATTAAAGGAGTAATGTTGTAGGGATGTTTCTATAAGTGTACCTATTAAAGGGGCAAGTTTGTTGGGTTGTTTCTATAAGTGTACTATTAAAAGAATAATGTTGGAGGAGGTTTCGATAAGTGTACCTATTAAAGGCAAGTTGGAGGGATGTTTCGATAAGTGTACCTATTAAAGGGGTAAATGTTGGAAGGTTGTTTTCTATAAGTGTACCTATTAAAGGGTTTGTGGTATGTGTGTAGGGTTGTTCTATAAGTGTACCTATTAAAGGGGTAATTGGAGGTGTGTTCTATAAGTGTGCATATTAAAGGGGTATGTTGATGGTTGATTCTGTAGTGTACCCATTAAAGGGTTAATATGGAGATATGTTTTTAAGTGTACCTTATAAAGGAGTAATGTTGGAGGGATGTTTCAATAAGTGTACCTATTAAAAGGAATGTTGGAGGGATGTTTGATAAGGGTATCTATTAAAAGAGTAATGTGGAGGGATGTTTCCATAGTGCACCTATTAAAAGAGTAATGTTGGAGGGATGTTTCGATAGTGTACCTATTAAAAAAATAATGTTGGAGGAAGTGTTTCGATAAGTGTACCTATTAAAGAGGCAATGTTGGAGGGATGTTTTGATAAGTGTACCTATTAAGGGGTAATGTTGTGGGTTGTTTCTATAAGTGTACCTATTAAAGGGGTAATGATGGAGGGATGTTTCTATAAGTACCTATTAAAGGGGTAATGTTGGAAGGTTGTTCTATAAGTGTGCCTATTAAAGGGGCAATGTTGGAGGGATGTTTCTATAAGTGTACCTATAAAGGGGTAATGTTGGATGGGTGATTCTGTAAGTGTACCCATTAAAGGGTTAATTGGAGATTTGTTTAATAGTGTACCTATTAAAGGGGTAATGTGGAAGGTTTGTTTCTATAAGTGTACCTATTAAAGGGGTAATGTGGTAGGTGTTTGTTTCTAAAAGTGTCCCTATTAAAGGGGTAATGTTGTAGGATGTTTCTATAAGTTGCCTATTAAAGGGTAATGTTGGATGGTGATTCTGTAAGTGTACCATTAAAGGGTTAATATTGGAGATTGTTTAATAAGTGTACCTATTAAAGGGGTAATGTTGTAGGGTTGTTTCTATAAGTGTACCTATTAAAGGGGTAATTCTATCGATCTATCTTTCTATCTATCTATCTTATCTATCTATCTATCTATCTATCTCTCTCTCCTGTCTGTTTATCTATCTATCTATTATCTTTCATCTCCTCTCTCTCTCTCTCTCTTTATTTATCTATCTCTCTCTCTCTTATCTATCTATCATATCTCTCTCTCTCTCTCTCTCTCTCTCTCTCTCTCTCTCTATATCGATTATCTATCTCTCTCTCTCTTATCTATTCTATCATATCTCTCTCTCTCGACTCTCTCTCTCTCTCTCTCTATACGATTATTATATAATCTATATCATATCTGATTATCTATCTATTATTTATCTATCTACTTCTATTCTTTCTTTCTGCTCTCCTTCTTCCTTTCTTCCTTCCTCTCTTCCTCTTCCTTTTTCCTCTCTTTCTTCTTCTCTTCCCCCTCTTTTCTCTCTTCCTCATCCTTCTTTTCTTTTTTTCTGGTTTTGTCAACTCGTGTCTTCTTCTTTCTTTTTTCATTCCTATCTTCTTTTCTCTCGCTTCTTTCCCTTGTTTTCTTGTCTCTTGATCTTTCTTTCCATCTATCTATCTATCTATCTATCTATCTATCTATCTATATTTCTATTATCTCTATCTCTCTCTCTATCTATCATCTCTCTCTATATATATATTATCTATCATCTATCTATCTATCTATCTATCTATCTATCTATCTATCTATCATCTCTCTCTATATCTATCTATCTATTATCTATCTATCTATCTATCTATCTATCTATCTATCTATCTATCTATCTATCTATCTATCTATCTCTCTCTCTGTCTGTTTATCTATCTATCTATTATCTTTCATCTCTCTCTCTCTCTCTCTCTTTATTATCTATCTCTCTCTCTCTTATCTATCTATCATATCTCTCTCTCTCTCTCCCTCCTCTCCTCTTCTCTCCTCTCTCCCTCTCTCTATATCGATTATCTATCTCTCCTCCTTTATTCTATCTATCATATCTCATCTCTCTTCTCCTCTCTCTCTCCTCTCTCTCTCGCCTATAATCGATATTATCTCTCTCTCTCTCTCTCTCTCTATATATATATATATATCGATTATCTATCTATCTATCTATCTATCTATCTATCTATCTATCTATCTATCTATCTATCTATCTATCTATCAGCTATCTCTCCCTCTCTCTATCGCGATATCCCACCAGTTGACAGTAGAAGGGCCATTGATGACCTGCTGCTTGTGTGTCTCTCTTGTCCGTTAAACCCCAGCTAAGGTGTCCGATAAGCTTATAAGGCACCGGGGAGATCAGGGGGAGGAATGTCGGACAAACTGATCTTAGCCACAATATCCAAGGGAATCTGCTGCAGAACCTCTTGCCCGCTCCCCCCCCCTCCATCACCCGACAAACAGTTTGGATGACGTAAAAGATGAGCTACAGGTTCCCAAGAGGTTCTGCACCAGCTGTTCCCATTACTGTGCGGGGGGGTGGATCTGGTTATTGAAGGACTGGGCGCTATGGGTGGATTGGGCATTGCCAATGTAATGTAATTGCAGGCAGACACACCAGGGACCCTGGTAAATGACATGGAATTCCCATACACTGTGTCAATACCCCAAGCAGAACCCACCGTGACTGGTTAGGAGGGCAATGCCCCAGACAGATGCCCCCTTCATTGTAATACCCCCAGCCCCAGATTGTCTGTACCACTGGTTTGGGTCCCAATTCAAATCACTCCCCTGACATCATCACCCCACTTACCACTGCCCCCCACTTACCACTGCCCCCCATCTGTCACTGCCCCCCACTTACCACTGCCCCATATCTATCACTGCCCCCACTTACCACTGCCTCACATCTACCACTGACCCCCACTTACCACTGCCTCCCACCTACCACTGCCCCCTACCACTGCCCCCTTTCTCACTTACTCTCATTCTGCTCCCCCTCCCTGTCTATGGGGCAGTGAGTGTGCGCGCTGGTGGATCTCTGCACTGCAGCCTCCTCCTCCTCCTCCTCCTCTCCCGTAGCATCGCTGCAGTGTTAAGGCATCAGCCCCCTGTCAAGGAAAAGAAGAAGCCGGAGAGGTTGGAGCAGGGAACCCTGGCAAGATGCTCAATAACCTGACAGAGTGTGAGGAGGGAGAAGGTGGTACCAGCCAAGGTAAGTGCATTGGATGTGTGTGGTGGGGGTAGGGGGGATCACATATCTGCAGTGACTCCACGAAGGAAAATGCCCCCCTCCCCTCACAGAAGATTCATTTCTGTAAAGCTAGTTCCCCATTACACCCCTTACATGTGATATTCTGACAATTGAAGCCCCTCTCCTCACACATCCTCAATGCTGCATGGCATCCATGGCTCCCTTACCAGCTGTACCTTTTCTTGCCCAATGGCAGCTGCTTACATTACAAATGACAGAACATCTGTAGGTGGTCACATATGAAAGATTCTAGTCCCCTCTACTGCCCCCCCCCCCCATATGTTTCTGCACCCCAGGATTCTGGTGAAATCCTGCAGTTGCTTCTGCATATTACTGAACTCTGCTACCTGTTCCTGCTCTTTCTACACTTGTGGCACTGACCTCTGCAATGGACCCCTATAGTTCTGCATCTGCTTAGTCACTAGTCCCTTTGCATATCCAGGTTACCAATGTGTTTGAACCTTTAGCTGTCTATTATTCCTGCTCCCCCCATGCTCTGTCTGCCTTATGACTCTGGTCACCTAGCTGCACTACCCCCATTTCCAAACATAATAATAATAATTAGTCATTATATCATTCTGTGGTTTCTGTTTTATTCCCATAATCTGCAACCGAGTCCTACTGTGCCTCGCACAAGCACCCCCTTGGCATGCCCACTGCACCATGAGGGCATCATTTCTCACTGCATCCTTTTGTTTCATTTAACTGTTGGGCGCTGCTGTGCCCGCTCAAACTTATTGCGTCTATGGTATTTGTAAACTGCACTTGTATTACTGTCTCCATCTATCAATCATAGGAACCCCAGATTATTCTCAGACCGTCGTCACTAGGTCCTTTCAGTGTTGCCTCGTGTGTGTGATATTGTGAGGTCAATCTCTTATTGGCTACATCTCGTACTGAATACCTAAACCCCTCAAATATGTATCCAACCATTGTCCTCACTACAAATTAGGAGAAATGTTTCCTGCAGGTTGAATTGCCACGTCAGATCAGCCACCATGTACATGTGCACTTGGTCCATTAAGTGGGTGGTGGAGGATATGAAGAGAAAGATCATGGGAACAAGAAAGGTCAGGACAGGGATGGAAGGATTTTCCATACATTGGCACATGCACTGCAGTCACAGGTGCTAAATCATGATTGTTTCCAGGTAGGGCAGAAAGGGCATTTTCTTGGGCTTCTAACATAAGATGGGCCCTAAATTTCAAAATAAAATAAACTGAAAAACTAATTTTTAGGTTAACAACGTACTTATATTTATATATGTTTATTTAAGGGAAAAACATCTTAAGGAACTTTTATCAGCTGAGGCATATTTCTCAGAACCATATTGACAAAGACTGTTGGGAATTATTGACCAACAATACCTATAGGGGCTGATGCAATAAGAGGTGCAAGAGTTTACCTGTGCTATTAATCTGCAGCAACCAAATGGATGTAGTCTGAAGCCCCCCATACACGGGATTGATTTTCGCTCAAAATATCGATAACGTGTATGCCGTTTTTAGTCAACCAATATTGAGCAGTTTATCGGAAAAACAAAGATCGGCCCAAATTTTCCGCCAACCCCATTTTCAAGTTCCCATCTCCTGCAGATTTAATGGCGCCATCTGCAAAAAGATTCAAAAGTTCACAAGGTGAACTTCAACAGGTACTTATGATTGGATTTCTGATTGTTGATCGTTAAAACATCTGCCCATGCACTGGGTAGCTTAAAGGGCATGTTCACCCTTAAAACTGATTAATTGTCAGTTACCTGCCCCCAACCCCAACTGATATATTTTGCACTTTATTACCTTCATTACAATCAATTAAGGCTGACAGCAGACATTTCAGCCAATGATTGACTATTGTTTCACCTGCTGCCTCCTCTGCACATGCTCAATCTTATAAAAAGCTCATTGAGCAGAGGGGGGAGGGAGAAACATTTACCAGAAAGGAATATAACTTATCACTAAGAATCTGGTTACAAATGCATATAATAAACTGGTAAGAATAGCAGTTGGGGTTGCAGGCAGATAACTGACAAGTCACCAGTTTTTTTGTTTTAAGGCTGGACAAGCCCCGTAACTGCAGTAACCCCATTAAAAGATAACATCTGTTTGGTGGCTGTACATGGGCCAAAATGTGCACCTCTTTAATAATCTGCCACATAGAGTCTAATGCTAGGTACCCAGGCCTCTATTGAAGGTCATGTCTACCCCCCACACTCAAAGTTCTTTATAGCGTTCTATATAAAGGAGGGAAATATTTGCTCTTTGTGAAATGGAAGTGACAAGGGAAAGTGTTATAGGGGTTAAGGGGTACTAACACCCAGAACTATTAGGAACTATAACTACTAGTTTCATATAATTGTTTTCTAGTGGTCAGGGACTTACACATCCCCTTTTATCATCTCATTTTACTTTCTTCTGTTCCCACTCACTTATATAATATTATGGAATTGTCAAATCAGTGTGACAGCACGCACATCCGTTATCTCCATCTCCAGGTGCTGTGTGTAGAGATTGGCACGAAAAGCTATAGGAAGAATCCCCAGATTTTAGCAGAGAGTTTTTAGGGGTGGAGATAAGAGTGGGTGTGTAAATATAATAATAATTTGGGAACCCAGCTGTTTTTTGGGTGGAAAAGGAGACTCTACATTGGGTAAAGTTGATAGGATAGGTAGGATGAGGACCAAGATTAGGAAAAGTCTTGTATTCTGCCATGTACCCATGGCAGCAAGGCATAGGGCAGTATAAACAAGGGGTAATTACTGTATCACCTGAAAACAGTTTAAGAAGAAACCCCAAACATGTGTGAAATTGGGCCCTGGAACCCAATATAAACTGTAATATAAGTAGCTCGGTATGGCTCCCTCTGGTGATAGTGTGCACTTAGAAAATATTTTGGGAGATACTTTGCCAACCTTATGCCCAGGGGATAAAATATTGCTGTAAGTAATTTATTACTTTGTGAACTTATATTATATATTACCTGTGTATGTAATATGTACAGTATGACTTTGTATAATATTTATTACCCAGTATGTAATGTATGACTATGTAATTGTAAAATTATTATTATTATCCATTTATATAGCACCATGTGGTGGAATAATATTATAGTAGATAATGCACCCCCTACTGTAAATTAGAAGGATATTAGAAGTCACCGAGGAGTTCCGTGACCATATGTAAGTACAAGGCCGCAGGCCGAGTGCCTTTTATACAGGGCGCGGAACTCCAAGGTGACTTCTAATATCCGAATATTTTACAGTAGGGGGTGCATTATTTAGTATAATCCACCCCCTCATTTGAGAACCATCCAGGCCCCTGTGCAAGGATGGGGAGGAGGAATAGGAATAACTTTGTCATTTATCCTATCCTATCTTTCCCCCACCTTCTTATTTCTCCCACCTCTGTTTTCTCCCCCTTCAGGTTTACCTTCTTTTACATTGTCTGTCACTGAGTACATTACCTTGCCCTCTCCTCTCCCCCTGCCTCACTTCCCCCACCTCCGTTTACTTTCCCCTTTAAGTTTACCTTCTTCGCATTGTCTGTCACTGAGTTTTGCGGCTCCCTCACCACTGTGAGTAGCGCGGCTCCACCCCTTCCCTTTACACATGTAAAAGGAAGAGGTGGAGCCGTGCCATCCATTGGATTCCCCCAAAAAATGGTGATTTCACGTGCTTTAAAAATGGATTGCAGCGTAGCGCACATATGGACTGATGTAATACTAAAAAAGTTACGTCTTACCTGACCGGGATCCCGCAAGACATGGCATTAAGATTAGCGCTAAATAGTTGCGTTAATCTTAACTTAGCCATTGCTACATTGGCTAAGCCATGCTATTTCCAAATTTTCCAAATTTTCACGGCCATCGCACAATTTCAACATTTTTCTTTTGGAGGAGAGTTACATGATCTGAGCTGCTGGGTTTAAGATAGCCTGGAGAGAAGAGAGATGACAGGCTGGGAGACCAAGTAGCAGAATGTTACAGTAGTCAAGATGGGAGATTATAAGGGCATGGATGAGCATTTTAGTAGTGGAGTGAGAGAGGAAAGAGTGGATCTTCCAAATATTGTGAAGGAGAAAATGACACATCCTAACCACATTGTTAAGGTGATGATGGAAGAAAAGAGAGAAGACAAAGATTACTCCAAGGCTGCATGCAGAGATTCAACTGGGTTAATGACCATATTGTCAATAGAGAAGGGTAGACTAGGTCCTAGTTTAGGTGGGGAAATGAATAACTCAGTTTTAGATAGACTGAGTTTAAGGCGGCGGTGCCCCATCCAGGAGGAAATAGAGAGCAGACATTTAGAGATTTGGGATTGAACTTCAGGGGTTAGTGCGGGGTTGGACAAGTAAATTTGTGCATCATCAGCGTATAGGTGATACTTAAAGGGGAACTGTGGTCTCCACACAAGTTGAGTTTAAATGAAAGGGCAGTTTCATACCTTTAAAACGAGCCATCAACCCCCTCTCTACATGGTTCACAGCCCAAGATATAAATGACTGACCAGAAAGTTAATGGGTGGGAGGCTGACATGTGACATTCCTAAGGCTTCTCCTGCACAGTGACGCCTGCGAGCACAGCCTCAGACTCCCTCAGTGTGAGAGGGAGATAGGAGGTCCCTCCTCCTCTCTGCTGTGTGAAGGACCTGCAGCTGCAGAGAAGGTAAGGGAATCTACAGCCCTTCTCTCTCCCTATGTGAAAACAGCCTTTCCAGGCAGAGTTCTCACTCTGCCTGAAAAGGCTGTTTCCACAGAGTTTGGGGGGGGTGGGGTGGAGGGGTTGTCAGCGGTCCCACAGCACCTGTGAGCGGGTGGGGCTCTTAGGCACCCATGAGTGGGCGGGGCTTAGGCACCCACGAGTGGACGGGACCACATCCATGAGTGGGCGGGACCACGGCACCCGTGAGTGGGCGGGGCCACATGGGGCTGTAAGGGAATGGGCCAAGGGGGGCCTGCAACTCGAGGGACCATGGGGTCCATGAGTGGGAGGGACCTGGAGAAGAGACACAGGGCAGATTTCAGAGCAGGAAGCAGGAAGTGCAGGGGACCTGGTGATGCTTCTGCCATATCACACACAAAAATGTAAAATATCTTCAAAACTATGCAAAATAAACAATGGAAATAAATTGCAAAAACTCTCAGGAGAGCAATTCCTATCAATTTGCCTAAAGTCATTTTTGGACCACAGTTCCTCTTTAAGCAAAAAAGATAGAAAAATATATTTTAGAGAGATAAGAAGATAACCAAACGGCAGCTTGATTTCCAGAGAATTTAGAATTTGCATAAAAAGGGAATGGTCCACAGTATCAAAGGCAGATTATAGGTCAATGAGAATAAGCCCCTTGGCTTTGGCAGTTTGTAGTTCATTTGAGACTTTGCAGAGGGCTGTTTCAGTTGAATGACCCGGTCGGAATCCTAAATGCAATGGGTCCAGTAGGTTATTAGCATGGAGATAATTAATAATGCACGCAGAGACAAGACGGTCTAAGAGTTTTGACCCAAACAGTAAAAGGGAGACAGGGCGGTTCAAGAGACAGGTAGGATCCTGAGAGGGTTTTTTTAAGAAGAGGTTTGACGCACACATGTTTAAAGGCAGCAGGAAAAATCCCAGAGGTTAGGGAGGAATGAAAAATGTGAGCAAGAGCAGGGAAAAGGATTTTAGAGCAGGGGTAATGTTGGAGGGATGTTTCAATAAGTGTACCTATTAAAGCAGTAATGTTGGAGGGATGTTTCAATAAGTGTACCTATTAAAGGGGTAATGTTGGAGGGATGTTTCAATAAGTGTACCTATTAAAAGAGTAATGTTGGAGGGATGTTTCAATAAGTGTACCTATTAGAAAAGTAATATTGGAGGGATGTTTCAATAAGTGTACCTATTAAAGGGGTAATGTTGGAGGGATGTTTCGATAAGTGTACCTATTAAAGGGGTAATGTTGGAGGGATGTTTCGATAAGTGTACCTATTAAAGGGGTAATGTTGGAGGGATGTTTCAATAAGTGTACCTATTAAAAGAGTAATGTTGGAGGGATGTTTTGATAAGTGTACCTATCAGAAAAGTAATATTGGAGGGATGTTTCAATAAGTGTACCTATTAAAGGGGTAATGTTGGAGGGATGTTTCGATAAGTGTACCTATTAAAGGGCTAATGTTGGAGGGATGTTTCGATAAGTGTACCTATTAAAAGAGTAATGTTGGAGGGATGTTTCGATAAGTGTACCTATTAAAGGGGTAATGTTGGAGGGATGTTTCGATAAGTGTACCTATTAAAAGATTAATGTTGGAGGGATGTTTTGATAAGTGTACCTATTAGAAAAGTAATGTTGGAGGGATGTTTCAATAAGTGTACCTATTAAAGGGGTAATGTTGGAGGGATGTTTCAATAAGTGTACCTATTAAAGGGGTAATGTTGGAGGGATGTTTCGATAAGTGTACCTATTAAAGGGGAAATGTTGGAGGGATGTTTCGATAAGTGTACCTATTAAAAGAGTAATGTTGGAGGGATGTTTCGATAAGTGTATCTATTAAAGGGGTAATGTTGGAGGGATGTTTCGATAAGTGTACCTATTAAAAGATTAATGTTGGAGGGATGTTTTGATAAGTGTACCTATTAGAAAAGTAATGTTGGAGGGATGTTTCAATAAGTGTACCTATTAAAGGGGTAATGCGCATGTGATTTGGGTTAGAATGCAAATCACCGTAGGGATGTTTCGATAAGTGTACCTATTAAAGAGGTAATGTTGGAGGGTTGTTTCTATAAGCAAACCTATTAAAGGGGTAATGTTGTAGGAATGTTTCTATAAGTGTACCTATCAAAGGGCTAATGTTGGAGGGTTGTTTCTAGAAATGTACCTATTAAAGGGGTAATGTTGGAGGATTGTTTTTATATGTGCACCTATTAAAGGATTAATGTTGGAGGGATGTTTCTATAAGTGTACCTATTAAAGGGGTAATGTTGGAGGGTTGTTTCTCTAAGTGTACATATTGAAGGGGTAATGTTGGAGGGTTGTTTATCTAAGTGTACATATTGAAGGGGTAATGTTGGTACACTTAGATAAACAACCCTCCAACATTACCCCTTCAATATGTACACTTAGAGAAACAACCCTCCAACATTACCCCTTAATAGGTACACTTATAGAAACATCCCTCCAACATTAATCCTTAATAGGTGCACATATAAAAAAAAATCCTCCAACATTACCCCTTTAATAGGTACATTCTAGAAAACAACCTCCAACATTAGCCCTTTGATAGGTACAACTTATAGAAACCTTCCTACAACATTACCCCTTTAATAGGTTTGCTCTATAGAAACAACCCTCCAACATTACCTCTTTAATAGGTACACTTATCGAAACATCCTACGGTGATTTGCATTCTAACCCAATATCAATGCGCAATCGCTGTGAAAACGTACGCGCAAAAATAGCGCTGTATGGCCTAGCCCTTTATAGAGTAGACTTTATAGAAACAATCCTCCAACATTACCCTTTTATAAGGTACACTATTAAACAAATCTCCAATTTAACCCTTTAATAGGACAATTACAGAATCAACCATCCAACATTCCCCCTTAATAGGCACATTTATAGAAACAACCTTCCAACATTACCCCTTAATAGGTACACTTATTGAAACACCCTCCCAACATTGCCCTTAATAGGTACATATGGAAAACAACCCTCCAACATACCCCTTTAATAGGTACACTTATGGAACATCCCCCCAAAATACTCTTTTAATAGGTACACTTATAGAAACATCATACCCAACATTACCCCTTTAATAGGTACATTATAGAAAAAACCCACAACATTACCCCTTTAATAGGTACACTTATAGAAACAACCTTCCAACATTACCCTTTAATAGGTACACTTATAAACAAATCTCCTTAAACCCTTTAATGGGTACACTTACAGAATCAACCATCCAACATTACCCCTTTAATAGGCACACTTATAGAAACATCCCTACAACATTACCCCTTTAATAGGGACACTTATAGAAACAACCCTACAACATTACCCCTTTAATAGGTACACTTATAGAAACAACCTTCCAACATTACCCCTTTAATAGGTACACTTATTAAACAAATCTCCAATATTAACCCTTTAATGGTACACTTACAGAATCAACCATCCAACATTACCCCTTTAATAGGTACACTTATAGAAACATCCCTCCAACATTGCCCCTTTAATAGGCACACTTATAGAAACAACCTTCCAACATTACCCCTTTAATAGGTACACTTATAGAAACATCCCTCCATCATTACCCCTTTAATAGGTACACTTATAGAAACAACCCTACCAACATTACCCCTTTAATAGGTACACTTATCAAAACATCCCTCCAACATTGCCTCTTTAATAGGTACACTTATCGAAACATTCCTCCAACATTATTTTTTTAATAGGTACACTTATCGAAACATCCCTCCAACATTACTCTTTTAATAGGTGCACTTATGGAAACATCCCTCCAACATTACTCTTTTAATAGATACACTTATCAAAACATCCCTCCAACATTACTCTTTTAATAGGTACACTTATTGAAACATCCCTCCAACATTACTCCTTTATAAGGTACACTTATAAAACATATCTCCAATATTAACCCTTTAATGGGTACACTTACAGAATCAACCATCCAACATTACCCCTTTAATATGCACACTTATAGAAACAACCTTCCAAAATTACCCCTTTAATAGGTACACTTTAGAAAAACAACTACAACATTACCCCTTTAATAGGTACACTTATAGAAACAACCTTCCAACATTACCCTTAATAGTACACTTATCGAAAACATCCCTCCAACATTGCCTCTTTAATAGGTACACTTATCGAACATCCCTCAACATATTCTTTTAATAGGTACACTTATAGAAACAACCTAAACATTGCCTTTAATAGGTACACTTAGAAACATCCCTACAACATTACTCCTTTAATAGGTACAATTATAGAAACATCCCTACAACATTACCCCTTTAATAGGTACACTTATAGAAACAACCCTCCAACATTACCTCTTTAATAAGTACACTTATGAAAAATCCATCCAACATTACCCCTTTAATAGGTACACTTATAGAAACATCCCTCAACATTACCCCTTTAATAGGTACACTTATTGAAACATCCCTCCAACATTACTCTTTTAATAGGTACACTTATCGAAACATCCCTCCAAAATTACTCTTTTAATAGGTACACTTATCGACATCCCTCAACATTTCCCTTTAATAGGTACACTTACGAAACATCCCTCAACATTACCCCTTAATAGGTACACTTATCGAAACATCCCTCCAACATTACCCCTTTAATAGGTACACTTATTGAAACATCCCTCCAACATTACTTTTCTAATAGGTACACTTATCAAAAACATCCCTCCAACATTACTCTTTAATAGGTACACTTATTGAAAAATCCCTCCAACATTTCCCCTTTAATAGGTACACTTATCGAAACATCCCTCCAACATTACCCCTTTAATAGGTTCACTTATTGAAACATCCCTCCAAAAATACCCCTTAATAGGTACATTATTGAAACATCCCTCCAACATTACTTTTCTAATAGGTACACTTATCAAAACATCCCTCCAACATTAATCTTTTAATAGGTACACTTATCGAAACTCCCTCCAACATTACCCCTTTAATAGATACACTTATCGAAACATCCCTCCAACATTACTCTTAATAGGTACACTTATCGAAACATCCCTCCAACATTACTCTTTTAATAGGTACACTTATCGAAACATCCCTCCAAACTACTCTTTTAATAGGTACACTTATCGAAACATCCCTCCAACATTTCCCCTTTAATAGGTACACTTATCGAAACATCCTCCAACATTAGCCCTTAATAGGTGACACTTATCGAAACATCCCTCCAACATTACCCTTTAATAGGTACACTTATTGAAACATCCCTCCAATATTACTTTTCTGATAGGTACACTTATCAAAACATCCCTCCAACATTACTCTTTTAATAGGTACACTTATTGAAACATCCCTCCAACATTACCCCTTTAATAGGTACACTTATCGAAACATCCCTCCAACATTACCCCTTTAATAGGTACACTTATTGAAACATCCCTCCAATATTACTTTTCAATGGGTACACTTATTGAAAAATCCCTCCAACATTACTCTTTAATAGGACACTTATTGAAACATCCCTCCAACATTACCCCTTTAATAGGTACACTTATTGAAACATCCCTCCAACATTACTGCTTTAATAGGTACACTATTGAAAAATCCCTCCAACATTACCCCTGCCTCAAAATCCTTTTCCTGCTCTTGCTACATTTTTCCATTCCTCCCTAACCTCTGGGATTTTTCCTGCTGCCTTTAAACATGTGTGGGTCAAAACCTCTTCTTAAAAAAACCCTTCAGGATCTACCTGTCTCTTGAACACGCCCTGTCTCCCTTTTACTGTTTGGGTCAAAAATCTTAGACCGTCTTGTCTCTGCGTGCATTATTAATTATCTCCCTGCTAATAACCTACTGGACCCATTGCATTTAGGATTCCGACCGGGTCATTCAACTGAAACAGCCCTCTGCAAAGTCTCAAATGAACTACAAACTGCCAAAGCCAAGGGGTTATTCTCATTGACCTATAATTGCCTTTGATACTGTGGACCATTCCCTTTTTATGCAAATTCTAAATTCTCTGGAAATCAAGCTGCCGTTTGGTTATCTTCTTATTCTCTCAAAATTATTTTCTATCTTTTGCTTAAAGAGGAACTGTGGTCCAAAAGACTTTAGGCAAATTGATAGAATTGCTCTCCTGAGGATTTTTGCAATTTATTTCCATTGTTTATTTTGCATAGTTTGAAGATATTTTACATTTTTGTGTGTGATATGGCAGAAGCATCACCAGGTCCCCTGCACTTCCTGCTTCCTGCTCTGAAATCTGCCCTGTGTCTCTTCTCCAGTCCCTCCACTCATGGACCCCATGGTCCCTCGAGTTGCAGGCCCCCCTGGCCCATTCCCTTACAGCCCATGTGGCCCCGCCCACTCACGGGTGCCGTGGTCCCGCCCACTCATGGATGTGGTCCCGTCCACTCGTGGGTGCCTAAGCCCCACACACTAAGAGCCCCACCCGCTCACAGGTGTGTGGACACTCTGACACCCCTCCTAACCCCCCCCCCCCCCCCCAAACTCTGTGGAAACAGCCTTTTCAGGCAGAGTGAGAACTCTGCCTGGAAAGGCTGTTTTCACATAGGGAGAGAGAAGGGTGTAGATTCCCTTACTTCTCTGCAGCTGCAGGTCCTTCACACAGCAGAGAGGAGGGGGGACCTCCTATCTCCCTCTCACACTGAGGGAGTCTGGGCTGTGCTCGCCAGGCGTCACTGTGCAGGAGAAGCCTTAGGAATGTCACATGTCAGCCTCCCACCCATTAACTTTCGGTCAGTCATTTATATCTTGGGCTGTGAACACGTAGAGAGGGGGTTGATGGCTCGTTTTAAAGGTATGAAACTGCCCTTTCATTTAACTCAACTTGTGTGGAGACCACAGTTCCCCTTTAAGTATCACCTATACGCTGATGATGCCAAATTTACTTGTCCAACCCCGCACTAACCCCTGAAGTTCAATCCCAATCTCTAAATGTCTGCTCTCTATTTCCTCCTGGATGGGGCACCGCCGCCTTAAACTCAGTCTATCTAAAACTGAGTTATTCATTTCCCCACCTAAACTAGGACCTAGTCTACCCTTCTCTATTGACAATATGGTCATTAACCCAGTTGAATCTCTGCATGCAGCCTTGGAGTAATCTTGTCTTCTCTCTTTTCTTCCATCATCACCTTAACAATGTGGTTAGGATGTGTCATTTTCTCCTTCACAATATTTGGAAGATCCACTCTTTCCTCTCTCACTCCAATACTAAATGCTCATCATAGCCCTTATAATCTCCCATCTTGACTACTGTAACATTCTGCTACTTGGTCTCCCAGCCTGTCATCTCTCTTCTCTCCAGGCTATCTTAAACCCAGCAGCTCAGATCATGTAAATCTCCTCCAAAAGAAAAAATGTTGAAATTGTGCGATGGCCGTGAAAATTTGGAAAATTTGGAAATAGCATGGCTTAGCCAATGTAGCAATGGCTAAGTTAAGATAACGCAACTATTAGCGCTAATCTAATGCCATGTCTTGCGGGATCCCGGTCAGGTAAGACGTAACTTTTTAGTATACATCAGTCCATATGTGCGCTACGCTGCAATCCATTTTTAAAGCACGTGAATCACCATTTTTTGGGGGAATCCAATGGATGGCACGGCTCCACCCTTCCTTTTACATGTGTAAAGGGAAGGGGTGGAGCCGCGCTACTCACAGTGGTGAGGGAGCCGCAAAACTCAGTGACAGACAATGCGAAGAAGGTAAACTTAAAGGGGAAAGTAAACGGAGGTGGGGGAAGTGAGGCAGGGGGAGAGGAGAGGGCAAGGTAATGTACTCAGTGACAGACAATGTTAAAAGAAGGTAAACCTGAAGGAGGAGAAAACAGAGGTGGGAGAAATAAAAGAAGGTGGGGGAAAGATAGGATAGGATAATGACAAAGTTATTCCTATTCTCCTCCCCATCCTTGCACAGGGGCCTGGATGGTCTCAAATGAGGGGGTGGATTATACTAAAAATGCACCCCTACTGTAAAATATTCGGATATTAGAAGTCACCTTGGAGTTCCGCGCCCTGTATAAAAGGCACTCGGCCGCGGCTTGTACTTACATATGGTCACGGAACTCCTCGGTGACTTCTTATATCCTTATTAATTTACAGTAGGGGGGTGCATTATCTACTATAATATTATTCCACCACATGGTGCTATATAAATGGATAATAATAATAATTTTACAATTACATAGTATACATTACATACTGGGTATAAATATTATACAAAGTCATACTGTACATATTACATACACAGGTAATATATAATATAAGTTCACAAAGTAATAAATATTACAGCAATATTTTATCCCTGGGCATAAGGTTGGCAAAGTATCTCCCAAAATATTTTCTAAGTGCACACTATCACCAGAGGGAGCCATACCGAGCTACTTATATTACAGTGTTATTGGGTTCCAGGGCCCAATTTCACACATGTTTGGGGTTTCTTTTAAACTTTTTCAGGTGTACAAGTAATTACCCCTTGTTTATACTGCCCTATGCCTTGCTGCCATGGGTACATGGCAGAATACAAGACTTTTCCTAATCTGGTCCTCATCCTACCTATCCTATCAACTTTACCCAATGTAGAGTCTCCTTTTCCACCAAAAAAACAGCTGGTTCCCAAATTATTATATTTACACACCCACTCTATCTCCACCCCTAAAAACTCTCTGCTAAAATCTGGGATTCTTCCTATAGCTTTCGTGCCAATCTCTACAACAGCACCTGGAGATGGAGATAACGGATGTGCGTGCTGTCACACTGATTTGACAATTCCATAATATTATATAAGTGAGTGGGAACAGAAGAAAGTAAAATGAGATGATAAAAGGGGATGTGTAAGTCCCTGACCACTAGAAAACAATTATATGAAACTAGTAGTTTTTAGTCCTAATAGTTCTGGGTGTTAGTACCCCTTAACCCCTATAACACTTTCCCTTGTCACTTCCATTCACAAAGAGCAAATATTTCCCTCCTTTATATAGAACGCTATAAAGAACTTTGAGTGTGGGGGGTAGACATGACTTCAATAGGGCCTGGGTACCTAGCATTAGACTCTATGTGGCAGATATTAAAGAGGTGCACATTTGGCCCATGTAAGCCACCAAACAGATGTTATCTTTTAATGGGGTATCTGCAGTTACGGGGCTTGTCAGCCTTTAAACAAAAAAAACTGGTGACTGTCAGTTATCTGCCTGCAACCCCAACTGCTATTCTTACCAGTTTATTATATGCATTGTAACCAGATTCTTAGTGATAAGTTATATTCCTTTCTGGTAAATGTTTCTCCCTCCCCCTCTGCTCAATGAGCTTTTATAAGATTGAGCATGTGCCAGAGGAGGCAGCAGGTGAAACAATAGTCAATCATTGGCTGAAATGCTGCTGTCAGCCTTAATTGATTGTAATGAAGGTAATAAAGGTGCAAAATATATCAGTTGGGGTTTGGGGCAGGTAACTGACAATAATCAGTTTTTAAGGGTGAACATGCCTTTAGCTACCCAGTGCATGGGCAGATGTTTTTAACGATCAACAATCAGAAATCCAATCATAAGTACTGTTGAAGTTCACCTTGTGAACTTTGAATCTTTTGCAGATGGGCCATTAAATCTGCAGGAGATGGGAACTTGAAAATGGGGTTGGCGGAAAATTTGGGCCGATCTTTTGTTTTCCGATAAACTGCTCAATATTGGTTGACTAAAAACGGCATACACGTTATCGATATTTTGAGCGAAAATCAATCCCGTGTATGGGGGTTCAGACTACATCCATTTGGTTGCTGCAGTAATAGCACAGGTAAAATCTTGCACCTCTATTGCATCAGACCCTATAGGTATTGTTGGTCAATAATTCCCAACGTCTTTGTCAATATGGTTCTGGAAATATGCCTCAGCTGATAAAAGTTCCTAAGATGTTTTTCCCTTAAATAAACATATATAAATATAAGTACGTTGTTAACCTAAAAATTAGTTTTTAGTTTATTTATTTTGAAATTTAGGGCCCATCTTATGTTAGAAGCCCAAGAAAATGCCCTTTCTGCCCTACCTGGAAACAATATGATTTAGCACCTGTGACTGCAGTGCATGTGCCAATGTATGGAAAATCCTTCCATCCCTGTCCTGACCTTTCTTGTTCCCATGATCTTTCTCTTCAATCCTCCACCACCCACTTAATGGACCAAGTGCACATGTACATGGTGGCTGATCTGACGTGGCACATTCAACCTGCAGGAAAACATTTCTCCTAATTTGTAGTGAGGACAATGGTTGGATACTAATTTGAGGGGGTTAGGTATTCGTACGAGATGTAGCCAATAAGAGATTGACCTACAATATCACACCACATGAGGCAACATGAAAGGACCTAGTGACGACGGTTCTGAGAATAATACTGGGGTTCCTATGATTGATAGATGGAGACAGTAATACAAGTGCAGTTTACAAATACCATAGACGCAATAAGTTTGAGCGGGCACAGCAGCGCCCAACAGTTAAATGAAACAAAAGGATGCAGTGAGAAATGATGCCCTATGGTGCAGTGGGCATGCCAAGGGGGTGCTAGTGCGAGGCACAGTAGGACTCGGTTGCAGATTATGGGAATAAAACAGAAACCACAGAATAGATGATATAATGACTAATTATTATATTATGTTTGGAATGGGGGTAGTGCAGCTAGGTGACCAGAGTCATAAGGCAGACAGAGCATGGGGGGGGGCAGGAATAATAGACAGCTAAAGGTTCAAACACATTGGTAACCTGGTATGCAAAGGGGCTAGTGACTAAGCAGATGCAGAACTATAGGGGTCCATTGCAGAGGTCAGTGCCACAAGTGTAGAAAGAGCAGGAACAGGTAGCAGATTCAGTAATATGCAGAAGCACTGCAGGATTTCACCAGAATCCTGGGGTGCAGAAACATATGGGGGGGGGGGGCAGTGCAGTAGAGGGGACTAGAATCTTTCATATGTGACCACCTACAGATGTTCTGTCATTTGTAATGTAAGCCAGCTGCCATTGGGCAAGAAAAGGTACAGCTGGTAAGGGGCCATGGATGCCATGCAGCATTGAGGATGTGGGAGGAGAGGGGCTTCAATTGTCAGAATATCACATGTAAGGGGTGTAATGGGGAACTAGCTTTACAGAAATGAATCTTCTGTGAGGGGAGGGGGGCATTTTCCTTCGTGGAGTCACTGCAGATATGTGATCCCCCCTACCCCCACCACACACATCCAATGCACTTACCTTGGCTGGTACCACCTTCTCCCTCCTCACACTCTGTCAGGTTATTGAGCATCTTGCCAGGGTTCCCTGCTCCAACCTCTCCGGCTTTTCTTTTCCTTGACAGGGGGCTGATGCTTAACACTGCAGCGATGGACGGGAGAGGAGGAGGAGGAGGAGGAGGCTGCAGTGCAGAGATCCACCAGCGCGCACACTCACTGCCCCATAGACAGGGAGGGGGAGCAGAATGAGAGTAAGTGAGAAAGGGGGCAGTGGTAGGGGGCAGTGGTAGTGGGAGGCAGTGGTAAGTGGGGGTCAGTGGTAGATGTGAGGCAGTGGTAAGTGGGGGCAGTGGAGTAGATATGGGCAGTGGTAAGTGGGGGGCAGGACAGATGGGGGGCAGTGGTAATGGTGTGGGGGCAGTGGTTAAGGGGGTGATGATGTCAGGGGAGTGATTTGAATTGGGACCCAAACCAGTGGTACAGACAATCTGGGGCTGGGGGTATTACAATGAAGGGGGCACTGTTGGGGCATTGCCCTCCTAACCAGTCACGGTGGGTTCTGCTTGGGGTATTGACACAGTGTATGGGAATTCCATGTCATTTACCAGGGTCCCTGGTGTGTCTGCCTGCAATTACATTACATTGGCAATGCCCATCCACCCATAGCGCCCAGTCCTTCAATAACCAGATCACCCCGCACAGTAATGGGAACAGCTGGTGCAGAACCTCTTGGGAACCTGTAGCTCATCTTTTACGTCATCCAAACTGTTTGTCGGTGATGGAGGGGGGGGGGGAGGGCAAGAGGTTCTGCAGCAGATTCCCTTGGATATTGTGGCTAAGATCAGTTTGTCCGACATTCCTCCCCCTGATCTCCCCGGTGCCTTATAAGCTTATCGGACACCCTTAGCTGGGGTTTAAGGACAAGAGAGACACAAGCAGCAGGCCATCAAGGCCCTTCTACTGTCAACTGGTGGGATATCGCGATAGAGAGAGGGAGAGATAGCTGATAGATAGATAGATAGATAGATAGATAGATAGATAGATAGATAGATAGATAGAAGATAGATAGATAACGATTATTATATATATAATATAGAGAGAGAGAGAGAGAGAGATAGTATAGATCGATATAATATATAGAGAGAGAGAGGAGAGAGAGAATATGATAGATAGATAAGAGAGAGAGAGATAGATAATCGATATAGGGAGAGAGAAGAGAGAGAGAGAGAAGAGAGAGAGATATGAGATAGATAGAAGAGAGAGAGAGATAGATAATAAAGGAGGAGAGAGAGAGAGAAGAGATGAAAGATAATAGATAGATAGATAAACAGCAGAGAGAGAGATATAGATAGATAGATAGATAGATAGAAAGATATAGATAGATAGATAGATAGATATAGATAGATAGATAATAGATAGATAGATATAGAGAGAGATGATAGATAGATAGATAGATAGATAGATAGATAGATAGATAGATGATAGATTAATATATATAAGAGAGAGATGTAGATAGAGAGAGAGAGATATGAAATAGATGAGATAGATAGATAGATCGATAGATAGATAGATAGACGATAGATAGATAGAAAGAGATAGATACATTGATAGATAGATAGATAGATAGATAGATAGATAGATAGAGATAGATAGAAGATAGATACCAAACCCGTAAGGGAGACTGGGACCTTTTGGCCTGGGGGGCAAAATACAGCCAAGTGGCACTTTCACGGTAGGTTGCACCCGGGGTATACTTTCTAGGTCAAGTTATACTTACCCAAACTTTTCCTGACTAACACCGGCTAATGAACTGGAGGGCTGGCAAACACTGCAAATAAGCTGGAGGGGTAACTTACACTGGCTAATGATCTGAAGGGCTGACAAACACTGTCCAATGATCTCGAGCGCTGAACAACACTGGCTAAGAACTGGAGGGCTGAGACAACTGGCAAATGAATTGGAGGACTGACTTACACTGCTAAAAACTGGAGGCTGACTAACACTGGCTAATGAACTGGAGGGCTGAATGGTAAACGATTTGAACTAGGCTTCCTGTTCCTGCCCATATTAGAGCTAGAGGTGTGCGCTGTGCCTTTAAAACATGTAACTTAATAATATCTTCTGTGGCAGCCCAAATCTTTCGTTGGAGACCAGCCCAGGGGGCATTTGCCCCTCATCCTACTGGCCCTGTCCTCCCCTGCAAACCAGGATATAATGCAGGCACTGGGTCTGTGAAAAAACAGATTATAACAGTGACAGAAGCTGCTGTACATGGATAACGTGTTTGCACAAGACCAAGAGGTGCTCTGCAATAACCTGGTTGGTATGAGTCTAGAATTCTGGGCATCTTAAAACGCATTGGAATATATTGAAAGGCTGGCACCTGGGCACTTAAACTGAATGGAAATATGAAAGTATGAGCACACAGACTGGACAAAATGATCATCTATACTATCTATCATCTACTAATGACATATAGTATTAGAGAGATAGTATAGTATATATATATATATAAATATATATATATATATATATATATATATATATATATATATATATATATATATATATATATATACCATAGCTTGATAAAGGTCCTAATAGAAGACCAAAACGTTGCTGTCTGTTACACTGGATTAAAAATTGTGCAATTTAATTGCTCTGCAGAGAGAGAGAGATAGACAGACGATAGAGAGAGATTAGATAGATAGATAGATAGGCAGAGAGATAGATAGATAGAAAGAGAGAGAAAAAAAATAGATAGATAGATAGATAGATAGATAGATAGATAGGCAGAGATATAGATAGATAGATAAAAGATAATAGATAGATAGAAAGATATACTATATATATATATATAGAAGAGAGAGGAAGAGAGAGAGAGAGAGAGAGAGAGAGAGAGAGAGAGAGAGAGAGAGAGAGAGAGTAGATAGATAGATAGATAGATAGGCAGAGAGATAGAGATAGATAGATAGATACAGATTGAGGCAGATAGATAGGCATAGAGATAGATAGATAGATACATATGAGGGCAGCAGATAGGAAGAGAGATAGATAGATTAGATAGATAGATAGATAGATAGATAAGATAGATAGATAGATGGATGGATAGAGAGAGATAGAAATAGATAGAGAGAGAGAGAGAGAGATTGATAGAAGAGAGATATATATAGAATGAGAGATAATAGATAGATAGAGATAGATAGATAGATAGATAGATAGAGCGAGAGAGATATAGATAGGCAGAGAGGTATATAGATAGATAATAGATAGAGAGAGAATATAGATAGATAGATAGATGATAGATAGATAGATAGATAGATAGATAGATAGATAGATAGATAGATAGATGGATGGACGTCTATCTATCGACTAATGTATAAGCTAAGGTCTGTTGGTCTGGGGAGGCACATTTGTGACATGGATAGAAAATTGGTTAATAAATAGGATGGACAGAGAGTAGTTTTTAATGGGCTTCATCATTATGGCTAAAGTGCAAGTAGGGTGCCACAGGGTTCTGTGTGGACTGTTCTATTTAATCTATGTATTAATGATTTTGAAGTGGGTATTGTCTGCAAGGTTTCTGTGTTGCTGTGACACAAAATGTTGTTGACCAAAAAACGTCAGAGGATGTGCAATCGTTGCAGGGAGATCTAGATAGATTGTCACATTAGGCTGCTAAGTGGCAGATGACATCAATGTTGGTGGATACAAACATAAAGGAAGCAAGCAGTGTCAGGCAGCAACAGCAGAGCCAGCAGTGTATTGTCTGTATAAAGAGAGGTATGGATTCAAGAAGAGAGAAGAAAATGTTATTCTCCCGCTTTACAAAGCATTGATAGGCCTCATTTGGAATATGCAGTGGCAATTTGGAATCTGTGTACAAAAAGACATCTGTGAAATGGGAAAGGGTTCAGGAAGGGCAACTAAAGGAATTGGTGTGGAGCTTGGGACAGGGCATAACTAGGAGGGGAGCGAGGGAAGGCCAATCGCGGGGGCCCAGCCAGGCGGGCCAAAAAAAAAAAAAAAAAAAAAGGGGTGTAACACTATGGCTTCTTATTTCCCAGACAGAGTAAGCCACACCTGCCAGCCACCCCTAACTGTACTATTATATTACGTACTACACTATACTGTACTATACTATACTGTTACGATACTATACTGTACTACACTATACTGTACTACACTATACTGTACTATACGACTCTATAATGTACTATTACTATTACTGTACTACACTATACTGTTACTATACTATACACTGTACTACACTATACTGTAATTACATATACTGTACTATACTATACTGTATACACTATACTGTACTATACTATACTTGCTACACTATACTGTTACTATACTACTATACTACTACTATACTAACTGTACTATACATCTACACTATACTGTACTTACTATACTGTCGTACTATACTGTACTACACTATACTGTACTTCTTACTATACTATTACTATACTATACTGTACTATACCTATACTGTACTATACTATACTGTTACTAACTATACTGTATACTATACACTACTATAACTAACTATACTGACTAACTAACTGTACATATATACATGACTACACTATACTGTACTATACTATTACTAACTGTACGTACTATACTCTACTGTACTATACTATACTGCTATACTGTACACTATACTATACTGTACTTCTATACTATACTGTAACTATACTGTACTAGTTCAATACTATACTGTTACTACACTATACTATACTACTGATATTATACTATATACCTTGTACTATACTATACTGTACTACACTATTACTGTACTAGATATAATTACTGCTACTCTACTAAGTACAGTATAGTATAGTACAGTATAGTATAGTACAGTATAGTGTAGTACAGTATAGTGTAGTACAGTATAGTGTAGTACAGTATAGTATAGTACAGTATAGTGTAGTACAGTATAGTGTAGTACAGTATAGTATAAGTACAGTCTATAGTGTACGTCTAGTATAGTAACAGTATATATAGTACAGTATGTATAGTAGTAGTAGTACAGTATAGTAGTAGTATAGTATAGTACAGTATAGTAGTACGGTGTAACAGTATAGTGTAGAAGTATCAGTATATATAGTGAGTACAGTATAGTATAGTACAGTATAGTATAGTACAGTATAGTATAGTAACAGTATAGTATAGTATAGTACAGTATAGTGTAGTACAGTATAGTATAGGAACATATAGTATATAACGTACTGTGTAAGTCTAGTATAGTAACAAGTATAGTATAGTTACAGTATAGTAGTTACAGTATAGTGTAGAAGCATATAGTAGTAGGTAACGTATAGTGTAGTACAGTATAGTATAGTTATCAGTATAGTAGTAATACAGTATAGTGTAGTACAGTATGTGTAGTACGTAAGTTATACAGTATAGTTAGTACTATAGTGTAGTACAGTATAGTATAGTAACGTTAGTTTATACAGTATGTATGTACAGTATATTATAGTAACAGTAATAGTGTAAGTACAGTATAGTTATAGTTATCAATATAAGTATAGTACAGTCATAGTGTAGTACAGTATAGTGTGTACATATAGTGTAGTACATTATAGTGTCAGTACAGTATAGTACAGTACAGTATAGTGGTGTACGTCCAGTATAGTGTAGTACAGTATATATAGTACAGTAATAGTATACAGTATAGTAGCGTACAGTATAGTATAGTACAGTATAGTGTAGTACAGTATAGTATAGTACAGTATAGTGTAGTACAGTATAGTGTAGTACAGTATAGTGTAGTACAGTGTAGTACAGTATAGTATAGTACAGTATAGTGTAGTACAGTATAGTATAGTACAGTATAGTGTAGTACAGTATAGTGTAGTACAGTATAGTGTAGTACAGTATAGT